>JALDNG010000786.1:0-87073 GCA_024349245.1 Neodontobutis hainanensis
ACCATATGTCACGGCTATGATGGTTGGCTTGTCTACATAGTAAGTTATTTGGAAATTTTTGTTGCGTTTTTAACCCATGCTGAAAATCTTAAAATGTGGATCTATGTTAACAACAATATCCATTTTACTGTTTCTCGCTTCGAAGCATGAAATATGTATTATTATAATCAGTTTTCCTTCTTACGATCATATCAGTTCCATAAAAGCCGAGTCTATTTTGTACAATGCCTTTCTTTGTTTTTGCTTGAATGTAAAAAAACCTATTATTTTGGAAGATAGGGTTTGAGATGTCTGATTCTGATTATTTTCTACTTTTTGACCAAACAATTAAGAACAGCAATTTTTGTCATGTCTCCTGTTTTTCCCAGGATTTGCCGGTCTGAGCAACTCAACTGGGACTAATGTTTGTTGGGTATAAGACAGAGTATCATTTTAACAATCCCAGCATTTTGAGACAGAAGACCCTTTTTGTGAAGGGTCGCAGTTTATGGAGTTCATTTTTCATGAATCTGACTCATTTTTCACGATCGTGGTCAATGCATTATTCCTTAAAACGTCATTCATATATTTAAACAATAATCAAACCATAGTTTAATCAAAATGTGAAAATTAAAGGAATATATTGTGACTGGTGTCTGTGAAGCACGGTTGCCATTTTTTGATGAAATTAGACAAACTACCTCATAAATATTTTTAGCACATTCTATTTGATAGAATATGGCAGGCCAAATCCGTTAGAAATTTTTTAGGAAAGGTAAATTTTTTCAAGACGTTTGCCATTGAGGCTGTCTTCATGATTTAGCTTTCTAGCTTTTATCTTAAGGGAAACACCTTTATTTAAACTTTTTCCGTTTTAAGTTGTCTTAGATACTCCATAAACTAACGCTCAGGCCTGATCTCAGTAAATTAGAACAACTCATTTGTCTGCTCGGGTTATTTAGGAAGCCGCCTCGCTCGCTCGTATTTTTCTTTTTGAATCGTGTGAGGATTTTCATCTTCTGTTCACAATAGCCTCAGAGCTCACCTATATTCCAGCTCATATACTGGTAGTCCACACAAATGGTGAGATTTCCCGAATTAGAAGACGCTATTAGGTATTTTACTTTGGTTTATGAATAAATTTATCAAAAACATCACTTATTTTATTTATAAAATATTTTTTTTCCATTTTTCAATGTTTGTATATCAAGGAGAATTTTGTGCTCTTATCCTGGCTAATATACAAAAAGTAATCAATGGAAATAGCTTTATTATCTTAAGCAGAATAGCTTCATTCAATGGCCACATGTAGGTTTTAGTATTATATTTTATTCTTTAACTTGTATATCAAGTGGAAATAACTTGTTAGAGTTAAGAAAGAAGTTTGAATCTTCGAAGGATTAGATGATTTAAAGCTTATCAGGACATTAAATGGAAAACCGATTTTTTGCTGGAATAAAGATTCAAAATTTCCACCTATAATATCTCCCAAATATACATTCGTGCTTTAAAAAATCTTTGAGAAGCTAAACAGTTTTTTACTTTTTCAAGTATGAAGAGTGACTGATATGTAAAATTACAGCTGTTATTTGACATGCGTAAAATTTTGGTTTACCTCCGCAAAAGTCGAAAATAAATGGATATTATTAAACGCTTTTCTAGTCAAATAAAAATATTTGAAAGTAAAATGAAATCTAATTTTTTTAACTCAACCGTTTATAAACTACCAAAATAATAAGGAAAGTGACTTTCTGATAGTCCTAGACAACCAATTTTTTAAATTTCTTCAAGTTTACAGAGTTCTGACGTGGGTTTTTGTATGACCATCGTAACAGATCATCTTTAATATCTTTAGAAGGTTGCATAGAATAATAAAGTAATAATTAACTAGCTATCCTCTATCTACCTTCCGCATCACCTCTGAGGTACACATCCCCCGTCTTGTATATCGCTACAACTACCATGTGGGGGTATATTTTCCGAAAAATAAAAAATACCGTGCTTTAAAGTTGAAAAGTTATGAATACGAATTAACTTATACTTTATGTTGGCGGCGAGGCGGGCAAAAAACTTAAAGGAGTTATTTATTAACCAACTTTGCCAAGATATCATTTGTAAAATCGTCTTCATATGAGCATAGATCATCGATGCAATATTTCGTTAAATATGGAGAATTTTTAAGTTTTTCGTACATAAAGTGGATTGGTGTATTAATAAATTGTTATATTCAAGTAAAGAAATGGCTATTTAACGTATTCTTCCAAAGGGTATAGCTTCTGTTGAAATCCGATGAAATAAATTAAGGTTTTTCAAAATCCACTCTTGATAAGTTATTTTGAGTCAAGTAGAATAATTTTAATGTTTTTAGTGAAATACACCATATATTATCCATAAACATTTCAAAAATCACATAGACATTATATTATGAAGGCTATATTCTAATTTAATATCTTCTAAAAATTTCATTTAATAAATAATATTAATTAATAACGGTATCCAACTGCCAAATTAACTTTTATCCGATTTATTCAATAAAAACCTCGAAAGTTTGAAATTTTATGTCACTTTTTTTTAGTTTTTCCGCTTATTCATGATAAACCCACTAAGATATCGAGTAAAAAATCATGTTTAAAACTTCTTTACTGTTTATTGTGTATTTTGAACGTGTTATCTTCAAATATTCAGCCAAAGAACAAAAAGTAAAGATCAATTAAATTATTTGAAGGTGAATACAAAAGATGAATATATTCGTTTATTTTTTATCAAGTAGTCTTTCGGTTTTGACGATTCAAATGAGCAAATTCACTCAATTTGAAGTTTTGAGACATGGCGCAAAAACATACATGTGTTATTCCGTCTTCCAATGGTGCCATTCTTAAGTTGATAACGTGAAATATTACACCATCGTTTAATTCTTGTTATAGTAAATATATATTAACAAATTTGTCCAGACAGAACAATATTTAAAAATTGATATTTGTCGAAAATCTCGAGAAAGAAGCCTTAGAATTTTAGTATTTTTAACATATTTCAAAATTTTTTAAATTCTAGTCATGAAAAAGTAACAAAAATAGTTTATGCACCTGCGTTAAAACATTAAATCGTGCATAGCGAATTCGTCTAGCATTAACGTTTAACGACACTTCAAGACGTTTATTAGCGTAGAATCCCAAAAGGCGAGGAAGTTCTTTTGTTTGATTCTGATAGCCCTTTGTATTTACAAGTAAACACGTATAAAAGTCAGGATTTAAATACACTAAATAAAAATTATCCATCAATAATACTTGACGCTTATTTATCTCCTACTTCTTTTTCAAATTTCATGATTTTTATATGAAATTCGTTGATAGTAAAGCAAATATATTCAGTTTGTTGAGATAACATTGATGCCGCACGGTCTAATGCACTGTTTCGTTTTAAAATCCCACTTTCAAACTTTTTAGTATTAAATTGGAGGAATCTACTTAGTTTTGAAGATTTTTTCTCTGCATAAATCAGATTTTAAAGAATTCACAACCTCATGTTATTATTTGTTTGATAATTAATTTATAATAGCATAAAAGTGACTTTCTAGAAAAATTATGTTCTACATTTTAACGTAACAATATTTAATTAGAATTTTAAAATGTTAACATTCACGTGAGCAATATGGATTAATTAAAAAAGGAAAGAGTTATAGTACATCTTTTGAACAAAATAAAGCAAAAAATGGGTCAATATTCATGGATTTTAAAGGGTATTTATTGACTGTTGTGTAACGACAAATATTTACGAACGTGCGTGAAGTAAAATTATCGCCATTGATATTTATGCACGAAAGTTTTCATTTGGATACATTTAATTTCATCGTGGAAAATTATTTAGATGAAAAGTTTAACTTTGCAATCTACACCGAGAGCATAACTATCGAGATTCGGCTTTCGAAGCATGTATCAATCGGATTACCGATGTCAACTTCTTTAGTCTGAAAAACAGTTCAATAGAGAACCAAAGGAATCTAAGAGTGTACTACTTTAAGAGAGATGTGATTTTGGGGGTTACTTCAAGACATCCCATTTATTTGTTATCCCACTCCAAAGGTTTGCCCCTGTTAATTTAACTTGAGTCTTTTTTAAAAAATAACTTAGTTATATGATATTTAAGACGAAAGAACTGGCTGTATAAATTTCAATGACAACGCGGGTCCTCTCGACAAACGAACATCAAGTCCATGGAATAAGTTTGGAATGCGGTGATAATGGGAAAGAAAAAAAGTTAATTTACAATTTTAATAATTTATTGTTTGATACATGATCAAGCAGATTATGTTAAAGGATAACTTCCGGTAGACTCTGAATGTCAGAAATCAAATAACCAGGAATTCGAAAAATAAGTGCTGTCCATCTGCGTCCAAAACCAAGTGTTGAAGTGAAAGAAGGCCATTATTGTCAATTCTAATTGAAAATTTCTTTGAAACGGTAAGCGCTTTGGTTGAGGATTTAACCAATTGCATACGATAGCTTTTATGAAGCATAATACAAACCGATATTCTTGCTTTTCTTTGCATTCCCACGTTTCGATGGCTTCTGAACTTTTTGTGAATTCCATCTGCGTCAAAATGGCAAAAAACCATGGAGGTGCCGTAGCGCCCTCTGGTCGATATCTGCAGGAGTTCTAGGTCAGGTAGAGTGGAAATCTCAATGTAAGAACAGGAGGAATCAAGCTCAAGAAAAATTTCCTTCATATATTCAGACAAAATTATGAAGGATATTTTATTACTTTCATGATAAATTTGTTAATCACGTTGTTTGTATTGAAATTGAAATCTAACACATTTTCTGGTTCCTTCGTGCGGATTCGGCACTTAGTTAAAACACCGAGCTCGTTTATGCTATGTTAGTCTAAATTTTAACTCAATTTCGAATGGACTTGAATTTGTTTCATACCGCAGAATAATTGGAGAGTATAAAAAATCTTCGTGGCCCAGGCAGTATTCACTCAAGCAATTCTAAGTTAATCCTTTAAAAACTAGGAAGATATTTAAACTGAGACAGATCGAGATCGATTCGCCATTTTGTATAAACTTTTTAAAAGTATTTTTAGGCAGGTAAGCAGTCGCTTGAAGCGATTTCGACTCCTGAGAGGAAACTTTAAGACCACTTGCACATGAAGTAATTGTTGCGTTCTTTGATGAGCGAACACTTCACCTCCGACAAGTTTATTGCTTTAAGTAACGAAACGAAAGTTTTCGTGTCTTCCAACTCGCAATATAGCAACGGTTCACTCAAATTCGACATGATTTGTGAAAAAAATAATTATGGTTTCATTTCTCGAAACTTTGTGAACTTTGACGATTGAATGAGAAAAATATTTTTACCTCATTTCTGATTTTTAAATAATGTAAAATATTTAAAAGAGTTATTTTAACATATTTATATAAATGGCATGTTTGAAAATGTCTACCAATTTTTAACCTCTGCTTCTGAATATTACTCTTTAATGATTTTTAAGCATCTTTATTGATTTGATTGAAGTCAATGTAGAAAGTAATTTTTTCACGGTCAAACAGATATTAGTTTTATCTAAATTACATCACCAAATATTATTTTGATCGATTTGAAAGAATAATAAATTAAACAAAATTAAATGATTGAACGATATAATTAAATTTTTAATTCGAGTTTTCTGTTATGGTGAGATTATTTAATTTATTTGAGGATGATAAAATTATCAGCACATGCGCCGAAATCTACTTTTTTTACAAAATGAAGTTAATGTTGAATATCAGAAATTCATTTAAATTTTATTTGAAAAAATGAAGTTAATGCTATTCTTGAATGAAAATAACAAATAAATATTTTGCTAGAAAGCTGTATTCACAATTATTTACAAAATACAATTTGATGTTTTATTACCTGAATAATTATCTCTTTAAATAGAAATTAGAAATTTGTCCAATAGGATGTGACGGCGTAGATAGGAGGGAATTTCAAAATACGAACGAGTTTAACCGAGATGTGAATAAAAATTATATCAGATTTTAATTGAAAAAATCGGGATTTACTAACTAAAAGAAACTACTAACTGTATAATGTCAATAAAAATCCAAGAGGCGGGTTATTTTTGGAAAAAAAAATTGTCTCTAAAATATAAATTAAGTCAATGTTATTGGATTATTAAGGGTAGAGAAATATTTCACATCTCTCGCCAAGTTCATAAGTTGAGTCGTAAATGTCGGGTGATCCTTTGATTTTGATACAAATAATACATGAACATTTGCGATACCTTGTTGAAGATACTGAGTGTTTGTAACGTTTAATGATGGAATATTTGCAAGTAGGAATGGAATAATTTGACTGTAAAACAACTCGAAGTTCTTGGATGCAATAAGAAAAAAGTTGTTGAGTATGTCTTCATGTAAGGTCGATAATTCGTCCATACAAAGAAGAAAGAAAAACTGCAACACTAATTTATTTAGGAGTTGATTCTCTTGAAATATAGGCTGAAAGTGAGTATGAATAATCACATTTGAATACACGCCACCCTTTTCGTCGAGGAGATTGAAATTCTGAAGGCACTCTTTAATGGTTTCGATATTTTGAACGGATAAATTTTGTAACAAAATCAAAAATTTACGGTTATCATTTACGTTGAACAGCTCGTGGAAATGTCCTCGCGCTTCTGATGAGTGTAATTTTGTGAAGTACTCGAACTTCGTTGATAAAATTTTAGCCACAAGTTTGCATAAATCATATTGGAGATCATCGTTTTGTGACTTTTATAAGTTAATGCACTCACATTCATTACGATTACGCACAAATCATACGAGATTAGCCTAATAATGTCTTCGAAATGTTTTCTATTGATATTTTGCTGAATTAAAAATGAAACCGAATCCATCAATCAAAAATTAGTAAAAATAAAAAACATAAAAACAAGCTGCTCTTTAGCTTTATTGGTAATATTTGGAATTCCAGAATAGCTTAAATTATGAGAAAAAATACTTGATCAAAAAGTTGTGAAATGTGGAAATGATAACACTGGACGCATCATTCAAAAATTCAAAAAATATCAGAACGTGTGTGTGAAGAAGTTTTAATGTGGTCTTTAGAAGTGCTAAAATAAGCGTAAAGGAAAACTTTTATGCATGAAAAATTGGCTAACGTTTGCCAAGAGTTTCATGAATATTTGTGAAAAAAATTTAGAGGATAGTTTTTTGATGGAAGGGTTTTTATCTTGAATTTTCAAAAGCATAGCATCAAAAATTCGACAGGTTTTGGTGTATACCTTTATGTCTTGGATAACGAGACATAAAACCTTGAGGGGATTGTTGGTTCACTCCAAGATGAAGTCTGTTCGAACTTTCAACAAACGCATCAAAGTATTTCTCAAACAGGTTTGTCATTAAAGTTGAAATATCGCCACAGTTCTTTTATTACATGCCAAAGTTACTGTTTGAGATGTATTTTTATTTAGTATTAAACTGAGCCCAGAGAGACAAATAAGGCAGGATGTCAGAAATTAACTTTGTAAAATACTTCAGTGTTTTCGGTGAAATACTTGAGATTTCTCATACAATCCAAGTATTGATTGATATCAACTGCGAGTGACAACCCATCTATGGGAATTTTCTCACAGATATTGGCGATTGCTAGCGATGCAACATCTTCCATGTTACTTTTGGACTTAAATTAATTTTTAGTTTGAACCTCAATAAGTTGAAAGGATTTTTGGAATATTGTGCTTACAATTTGAAGGATGTTTGAATTTAAATCATTCCGACTGATTTGAAATTGTTGAAGAATGGTATCGTCAGCTTTCAATAAATTTGCAATTATTTCAATTAAGCTAATGAGCAGTGAGTAACACTTTTTAGACCTATTACACTTAAGTAAATACAAATTTTCTATCGCAGTTAACAATGGTGTGTCTATTGAGACTTGGTTCAGAAAATATTCATGTAAAAGTTGGAGTAGATTAAAAGAACTAAATAAAGTGCAGTAGTATACGCTTTGTAGACTTCGAAGGGTTTCGATTTGGCGATTTCCTCATGCAAAGTTGTAATTTTTCCAAAGATTCCAAGTTGAAAATCTGACAGTTTGCAGCAATCGTATGTAAGGCATAGCAAGCGAATTTGGTCTTCATTCGGCAATCTTTTTAAGAATTCTGATCATTATCGAAAATTACCGACTGTCTCTTGAGTTGTATTTTGTTTGATCGAGTTATATATGTTGGCTAGTTCGTTGAAGTCAGAAAGAAAGATGCCGAGAATACATGGGTTTATGGTGTTTGGAAGTTCATTCAGTAATAAAATTATTCTTTTGACGAGATCTTTTTCAATCTCACGGTTGAGATCATCGAATCCCTGAAATTCATTTTGATATTTTGTGAGAGTTTTTTTCATTGCGGCCAATGCGAACTCGCAAAATAAATTCGAGTAACTGATAATCATTTTATTTTTACTTTTGAGAATTTGCGGCATCAAAGTTAGTTATGGAATGTGAAATTTCTGAATACAGTTTGAATATGGCAGAGAAACAGGTCAAAGAATCTTCGGCAGATTTCTAAGTTAAAAAAGGGGAAAACAAGGGAGAGGATAGAAGCCATATATAACGAGACATAATTAAAATCATGTGGTGGGCGTAACAAGTATCTTTTACAAAACGTGGGAAGGAAAATGTAATGAAAGTCTACTGCGTTTTTGACAAATTCCTTGCAATCCTGGTTTATTTTTTGGAAATTTTCTAGGTATTTTTTGACCAATAGTAAACTTGGTCAATGATTTGGGAGTTCTGAACTAGCACCGATTCTTGTGAAATTATTTCTGTCAGTGTGCTGACGCAGAAACTCGGTATATGTTGTTTATCGTATTTTTTGAACCATTTCTTCGAATGGAACACTCGCGAACTCAATCAACGAGCTCACAAATTCCTGGTTGATAACAGTATTGAGGGGAAAAGTTTCATGTACTTGATAAGTACGTCGAAAATATAATTACACGTTGAAATATTCTCTGTTTCTTCATTTGGAGATTGTGAGTTTTTTGATGGAGAACTATCGCGATTTTTGAAACAACTGTTATATGTTTGACAGCTTGAAGTTTGCTGAAAAGAACAGTTAAAGTATTTGTTTTGATTAAAATCGTTCAAAGACGAGACAGAGCCATATTTCTGAAGATATGGAGAACGCTGGAACACATTTTTGAAAATAAATCCAAGCTGTAGAATGAGTCGTTCTATTGATCTGTAACACTTCTCCTGACAGCTTGAAATTAATTTCTTCTTCTCCGCTGAAAGCATAAATGTATTATCAGTGCAAATTTCTTCCAGGAAATAATCCAGAATTTGAGCGCCATATTTTAAATTTATAGATTCATGAATTGACTAAATATTAAATACGCCATATTATAATTAAATATTTTTGTTACAGAACGATTTCAATGGCTTTTTAAAAAAACCGTTTATTAGGCATATATTAAGGTATCAAAACACAACAAATTTTTACGATTAATGTTATTTGAATGATTTTCACAATAAAACAGGTTATGAATTAAAATAAACTTTTTTCATTTTTATTTATTCTAGAGATCGAAATGGGTTAAGTTATAAGGCTGGAATTTCGAAAGGATTTGACAAGGTAACATTTTTTTGACACAATTAAGATAAAAAGATTTCATACTGTTTTAAAGGCAATATTTGAATGTTTTCATGCAGTCATAAAAGCTAGGAATCTTTTTAAACGATATCTATGCAGAAAATATGGTAATTTAAGATGAAAATTTATAAATAAATTTTACTTATCATAAGCTAAAAAATGCAATCGAGATAAAAGCGGGGATGATATCAGATTTTTTATAATTTGAGAAGCGAAGCTTATCAAGTGTAAACTATATTTATCAAATCAAACGTTCTTAATTCGAGATAACCATATCTATGTGAATATTGATCTTATTGGTCAATACATTTTTCTTAATTGTCATGCGCGTTTCAAACGATGAACATTATAAGAGGTAAGATTTTGCTAAATTTTATCAACCGTGCTTAACAAATATAGAAGAATGGCAAATTATTATTTTGTAAAATTCTTAATTGGTTCGGTGATTAGTTCGTAATTCCTGTATGAGGAAAATTTTTGATTAAACAGCGTTAAAGTTACAAAAGCTTTAAAATATTAAAGAATTTAGACTACCTCTTCGATGATGGTGAAAAATTCTGGGAAAGTGGTCATACACTCTTTTTGACCAATCAGAGCAAATATTTTACACAGTTTTGAAATTTTTGTACTATTAGTCGAGATAGGTTCCACCAAAATCATTTTTATAATCTCTGTTCTCAGTAGAATTTTGTCTTGTTGGGATACCAGGTGCCATTTTCTTCTCAGAGTTATCTGAGTTATATTTCAAAAATACTTCAAAAACTGAAAGGGCAAACATGTGAACATATTCGTTGTTTGTACGCTTCCAGAAATCGAGACATAGCGTCAAACTATCGTTTCTCTGGAGAAAACAGTTCAAATAGTTATCTATTTAACCTCTAAAAGTACTGATTTCTGAACGAACACTGTTAGGAATAGAAGCGTCATAAAATCTATCAAGGTACTGGCTAAGTTCTTTATATAGTGTTTCCATTCCACAAAACTATGATAATGAATTAATTAATAAATCCCAAACAAAAATATAATCATGTTTGTTTTCGTAATGTTCCGAAAGGCATCTTGTAACAAACATAGTCAAGATTTTAGCAATTTATACTTAAACTTCTCTGTCCAAAACGTGGTAAAACAACTTTAAACATATGAAAATTCATAATGAGAGCTTTTTAAAAATTTACAGACAAGCAAAGATTGACATTAAATCAAAAATACATTTATAAAATTCTAAAGTTTATATTTTCTGAGCTTGAATGAAAATACTTGAGGCACACATTTTGTAAAATCGATATAATCTTTATCTTATTAAATCCGAAAAGTAAACCAATGAAAATGTAAATTCAAAGAATATTTGGTCAAAGATAAATATTTTCTGGTTTTTTATGCCAATAATTTCAAATTTGCGAAGATAGAGACGGTGAATTTTTATGAAATGAAAATATTAAATGACAAATCACAATTAATCCGATGAATCACGAAGCTTAGACTTTCATGTTTGTTATTTTAGACCCTAGTTTTTTGTTTTCATGGTGTCTATTCATATTTGAAAAAGAACTTCTTGAATTTTGAAAAATTTTATCTTTAATTATATGTTAAAATAGATTTTAACTTGAAGCTCTAATCTATTTTTTACATTTGAAATATAAATATTTATGAATAGTTATATATTTTGGTTCTATGTTTTGGCTTAACTATCAAACCTTGGGGGAAAAATATAAAAAAGAGCCAACCAGAAATATTTCAATGATTCATCCATTTAATAAATTCAAATTCATGATAAGTTACATCAAGCAATTCCAAAAATGTGATTGCCTCAACTATAGTGTAAAAATGTTAGTTTTAGATACTTGTTGGTTGATGATTTTTAATGATTGAAAGCTGAATTACCAGAAGATGAATCAAAAGAAATACGTCAAGTATTCATGTTTAAAAAAATTTCGAGTTTATTGGAGAAAATTAGCCACTTGAAAATTCAATCGCGATGTCGAAGTATTTCGAGTATTTTCACCTCAATGGGGAGAAATTAAAAAAAAATTCAATCATAAAATAAGATTTTAATGCTAACGAATCAATTCATCACTTCGGATGCATTTTTATTATAATTATAAATTTTTCATGATTGAAATCGCAAACAGTATTAATCTGACTTCTCGCTGAAAATATTGAACCTTAAACTGATGATGTGCATGCTCAAAACTTATTTGGTTGAAATACTAAAATTTGTATTGTTGAAAATCGAGTATCGTGTAAATTATTATTGATTAAATTATCGTCGAGACAAATGGGGTTTATTTTAGCAGACTACAAGAAATTTAATTTTTGGTATGATTGTTTGAAAATTGATCTTGTAAACAAAATAAAAAAGAGGCCAGATACAAAAAAGATCATTGAATGGAATTAATTTATAAATCAGTAAGTCAAACTGTTATTGAGTACCTTTGATCTGGATGACTGGAAAATCTCTAAAAATGGGTGTTGTTCGGCAATAATGACCTAATCCTAATTTCACATAAAAACGACTCAAAATAGTTAAGTGTTAAATTGAAATAACTTATCTATTGCTTAAGAAGAATTTTCATAATTATAAAATCACCAATTCATAATAAATATTTGCGTAAGATAAACAGTGGCCGATTTTTGAAGCGAATATACTAAAAAACATAAATTAAAATTTTCTTATGATATACGTAAAGGTATAGCTATATGAGTTCACTTAGTTAAAACGATCTACACATGCTCAATCATCAAAGTCACATATAAATTCAATAGATTATTAATAATTTTAATAACCTATCCTTTTTTGAAAAATTGATTATTATTTAGGTTCATTCATTTATTATTCAATTTAATAAGTCAAAAAAATCGTCATAGATGAAGGGAAATTACCTTATCAGTAGCTCCAGTATATTTCAAATTGACGTGTAACCAACAAAATGAAACCTGCGCTCCTATGTATTTTGAATGTATTCGCTGCCGCCATAAAATGATGGGTTTTTTTATTTCTTACTTTTTAATAAAAAATCAGTGCCTGATTATTGAATAATTTTGATAAATATAATTTATTGTGAATACGGATAAATTGTTACAATAAAAATGTCGTTTTGGCGCTTGAACTTTACGCCAGTATACAAAGAAATCCTCGTGGGAATGAAAATTTCTTTATTATTGGATTTAATACTTAGTAGTATCTTTCGAAAATTATCGTTGATCTTTTTTTTAATTTCTGTTTCCATTAGATTGTAAAACTTCAATTAAATGATGAACCATTCGAGTAAAAAGATATCCCCGAATATTGTTTATTTAATTGAAACTTTATCCGTGATATGTATTAAAAATTAAAAAATCTTAAATCGCTTTTATTGTTAAAAGTTCCCGTACTTAATATCTACGAATGGTATTAAATAGGCATTTAAAAATAACATAGAGTGCGGGTTTACTGTAATGAGTTGTCTGAATATTAAAAACTCTTCTTTGATAAACATAATATCCCGGTTGAATAAACATATTTCTTCGTAAGAGTAAAATGGGATCGTTATTTTAATTACACGACCACGATACTTTTCACAGCTCATGTTCGAGAATAAAACAAATTTTCTTCAAGCTCTAACGCCATAACTTTAAGAAAAACTAAAACTAGTTCTTTTGAAACAAAAAACGTTGTAAATTATCTTAGGTTACATTTTTTATCATTAATTTAAAAATTTTCCATGGGCTCGTTTTCTAATCAATTCACAAAAAGAGTGTTGAAAAATGTCTAGACGTCTAGAGAACTAAATATAATGCATAATTTTAATGAACAAATTAAACTATCGAAAACTGTGTCAACATTCATTTAACAGAATCGCGTGTGCATTTTATATACCTCACAACTTAACGCGTACTCCTTCATTGCAAACTCAGAGATCTTCCGTCGAAAATAGAGAAAATGGCACCAAAGTGAATCAGTAAGAATGATATAAAGTAAGAGAACACAGTATGAAAATGTTATAAAAGCGCGACACATTTTATCGATGATGGATGACATTATTCGATTTTAATTATGATAGTTTTACCGTTCAATCAAAAATTTTGAGAAATTTTTCATAATAATTAATAAAAGGCGGTTAATGCCGAAATTCATAGGGGAAATCGCCGGTTCCCCGTATGAGATTGCGTAAATTTTGATTAATTGTATGGGACTGACTATTTCTGAATTTGGGTTTTGCCAACCCATCGAGTCTTAATACAAGATTTAAGTGTTTTTTATGTTTAATTAAACTAATTTCCTTCAATGTGAATTATTTTCGCATACCAGAATTCGTTTTGACGTTTTATTAAGTAAATTGCATTGCTCTATGAATCAATAGTGAGAAAATAAGATGAAATATCAAAAGACCGTATCAAATTAATTTCAAGAGACTGCGCGATTAGTGATGCTGGGCTCAAATTTTCATTGGAGCCATTAAACCGATGAAATTTTATTAACTATCTCGTTCACGACTACTGACATGTTGTTTCAGATATTTGATTCAAATGACTGAAAGAGTGGTACACCTTTGGAAATAATTTCAAGGTTTATATATTTTCTGAAAAACTTGACTCACAAATTATTTCGTGGATAGTAATCTATTAATCTTATAATCAATAAATCTTGATTACAGATTTACTGACGTCATTAAGCGTATTTACAAACCTAATGTACTCGTTTCAAAAATAAAATTTCACGAAATGTTATGGGATCAATTTGCTATTTTATACAAATCTCTAACGTAATTCTCATGTTATAAATTTTAAAGGAAAATGTTGATCGTATGCTCCAAATATATTACAAACCATTATTTTTTAGATTCGAAGAACCTAATTGCAAATTGAAACACCATTTTTAATTGACTCTTATTTCCTTATTAAATACCCTTCACGTTTTGGTTTTATTATTTTTAAATTATCTACGAGTTAAAAATTCTCTCAAAAATTATGTATTTAGATATTTTAAAATGAAAAAAATGTTATGGATTGGTGTATATTTTATTGAGGCCTTGTCATCTGTTTTATGATAACCTCAACTTTTAAAAAAATTGAGGTTGTGGGTATCTGTTTCAAAAGGCGAGAATGGCCGGGTAAAATATAAATATAACAGATGTCAATTGTATAAAACTCAATTGTAATTTAAAGTGTTCTCGAAAAACCTAAACGATGGCGAAATGCATTTTGCGTAGAATTATATCAAGCCAGATTGGAAATCATCCTGGTCAACACCATTGGTCCAAAAATCGAAGATTTATATCACATCATTCTTGTGGATGATTCGCACATGATAATTTCTATCAGCATTCATGGAGTGATGAAATTATTCATGAGGAAAAATTCGTAAATTCCGAAACTGCGCGAATCTCACATAAAACGTCGTATAAATTTTGTAAATTCTTATGATTATTCGGGTATCTTTGCTCACGAATTTGAATTTATTGAATAAACTAGTATTTCGAAGGACTTTTGGGGGTATTTTAAGAGATTCTGCGTAAATTTAAATCTTATTCTCTTAAGAACATATATAGACGACAGTTAGTAAACTTTCCCACATGAATTGAGAACTGCCAAAGTGTACAATCAGAAAATATAGTGCTTTTTTTAAAAACTAACTCGTTTTTTTAAATTTAAAAATAAAATGTGGCTTAAATATGCACATTAGGCCGAAAAAAACTTGTGTCCATGCTTAAGTGTAAAATGTATGAGACTTAATTGAAAAACAAATATATCATAGTAATTATAGTCAACAACAAAAAAGTAAATCCTATTAATTCAACAGTTATGCAAAAATAAAAAATCCTTTTATCGAAACTATGATCATTTTGGGCGATTACAATTACTAGTAGCTAAAAGAACCTTCCATTTCAACTATTTTCTGAATTTAATAGCTTTGTAATGATACTCTAAAGATGTGGCCATCTTAAATTTACTATATTATGACTCGTTAACTGCGCAACAGTCAAATTTTAGGGAAGTTACATTATAATAAAATTGCTTTTCCCTCCGAAATTTGATCATCTGGCTGATCGAAAACGTGATACTGCGTTGATAAGAGGCCAACTCCCAAACTAGTGTTGATCCAAAATTTTTAAAAACATTCAATGTTCTTTAATTTTGTCGAATTTATGAAAATCTCAGCAGACAAGCGGTGGTAATACTAATATTCAAGTGAACGATTGGTAAATAGTTAATTTTTTCATCGCAACAAAAATGAGCCCGCCAACATTTTACACTGTCATTACCAATATTGAGACTTAATATTTTTAACAATTATATTTATTGTAACGGTAAGAAATTTGAAAATTGACAATGAGTGTTGTGTGATTACTGGCAGATAATAAGAATATGGCCATAAGAGTTTATTAATCCGATCGATGTTAGTGACGTAAAACTTAAAATGAATGTTTAAGGAATATTTAAATGATTTGATTATAACAAGAATTAACGTTTCTTTGTAACTGTAATATGAAAAAACTTTTTGAATTAGCTTCTCAAAAATTTTATAAAAACCCGCGAAAAAATAACTGCAGGTGTGGTAATTTGTCCATAAATACTATTGTAGATAAGACAAATTATATTCGGAACGCGACGACTTCATTTAGTTTAATTTGAATGCTGAGTGGACTAAATTATGTTGTAAAAATATACTAAAGTTTATTTTATGGTTAATTAAAGTACTCAAAAGCAAGGTTTTTACATGTAATTCCGATTAAGGGGGTCCAGATGACGTAGTTACCTGGAGAAGAAACAAGTGGAAAATAAAAAGTGATTGCAAGATTTTTTGTTCGTGGGAGTAAATACAATCAAAATCCAGATCTTAAGTAAAAAAATTTAGAAAAGAAACTCAATGACCAATTATCTGTGATAAATACCAAAGTTGACAAAAACTACGAAGTGTGGCTTGAGAGGCTATCAAAACCTCTCAGAGGCTGGATCTCTTTATGAGAATTATTAATGACAAAAATTAAATCAGCCAATTAGCGGGAGCTGACACTGAAAGAATTGAGTGTGAGTTGTCATGTGGAAAACCAACGACCACGAAAATTAAGATATATCTCATTTTGAATTTATTTAACGATATTTTGATGGATGTTACTCTGACAAATTTCAAAGAAATAACTTTTATATGTTAAAGCTAAAATTGCCAATAAATTAAAAAACAAACCAACTTTACTTTTAAATGGATTCTCATTAATTAAATTTCATACACTTAAGTATTTGTGAATTGAGGACATTAAGTGCCAAGAGGGAGTGTTAACAACAAGAATGCCAAAATAACAATCTAAACAAACTAAAAAGAGAAAAATCGGATTTTTAACTGAGTTTCTGAGCCCTCATTAAAAACATAAACTCAACAGTCTTGAAAAAATCTTCATAGTCTATTAGAAAGGTAAAAATTAAAAAGTAACAAAATGGAAAATAAACACTGAAAATGTATTCGTGAATAAGAAGATTTAACTACTCAGGTTATGATAACTT
This sequence comes from Neodontobutis hainanensis, assembly GCA_024349245.1. Lineage (NCBI taxonomy): Eukaryota > Metazoa > Chordata > Actinopteri > Gobiiformes > Odontobutidae > Neodontobutis > Neodontobutis hainanensis. Next base: position 17,092 of record JALDNG010000786.1, read on the forward strand.
TAAAATTTATAAGTAAACACCAATTAACGATAATGAATGCTCAATACCAAAATACATAATATAGACACAAAATATAAAGGCTTAACTTTGAGTATTATCATGTTTAAAACTCGCAAAAGATAACTTAATTTGTGCTCGATTCGATATTTAAATAATATTTGAGAAAATATTATTCTCGAAAATAAATAAGATGGTAAAGTAATATTAAAAAACAAATTAAAAAATTAAAAAAATATCTAAGTACTATCTCGAATTTGAGACATTTTATTTTGTGATGCCGTACCAATGTAGCATTCGTTGACCTAGAACTAAGAAAAAAGTATATACATTTGTGGCGAATCTTAATGAATTAAGAGACTCTTTGAAACAATCCTCAATTGGAGATATATTTACAAACATGAGGGTTTTACAATTTCCTCCTAAAGAAGGACGTAGAAGCTGAGTTAATTTACTATCCCGATAAGGCACATGTGCATCCTTATTGCACAGTGAACTTATAACGCTTTTTAAAACACTAAGACTTTTGTTGATAAACTGGGTCTCCTTCAGTCTTTCTCCCTCAGCTCCGGATTGGTCAAGTCGCTCTGACCCAGCCAAATCAACCAGGTTAATAAATGCTTCACTTTTTTCATTCAAAAAGTCGTTTGTCCCAACGAGTTTAAGAGAGAAAACACTGTGACTTCGAGATGAAGACTCGTTACATTTTGTTGCTGCTACGCTTCGATTTTTATTGGCAATTTCGAGAAGATTTTTAACTTGATGAGAGTCATAAACCTTAACGATAGTTAAATTCGGGATATATATGTCGTTATTTTTACAAGCACCTTTTTTATTTTTATCTAATTTTGTTGAGGTATTTTTTTGCTTTATATCAAGTTTATCAACCACGTTTTTGCTAGAATCGCTTACGAGCAAATCGCGGATAGTTTCGTTATATATTTCCAAAAAAGAGGCTTCTATTTCATATTTCCATCCCTTTTCAAGCATTTGATCCATAGAACAAAAAATTTTTTCGACAGCCCTTGCAATAAGACCTGTTTTAGTAGGTTCATATGGAAGGCCTTCCATTGTGTAAGTTTTTCCACTTCCTGTCTGACCATAGGCGAAAATGCAAACGCTGTACCCGTCCAATGCACTTTGAATCAATGGTTCGATCTCTTCAAAGACTTTCTGTTGGCTGGAGGGGGGGTCAAAGATTCCATCGAATGAAAAATCGTACTTCTTTGCGTCGGTTTTGGATCCGGTTACCGTTTCACGGTCCTTTGAGGATGAAACAGTTAAAGACGAGTCATAAGGCCTATACTCAATAATGTATGTGTTTTTAGGATCTTCGTTTGCAAGTACAGGACGCACTCTGCAACATACTCGAATAGTTCCTCTCAATTCCATAATGCGATGGTGCATCATTCTTCGTTCTACATCAGATTTTGCCAACTTCTTTCTGTACATATCCATCTCATGTTGTAAATTAGTGACCTTGGATCCCGTTTCTCCAAGATTAGAAGCAAGAGAATTGCAATTTTTTGTCAGTTCATTTATTTTAATTTTCAACATTTCAATAATTCCTGCATCTTTTTCGGCTTGTTGTTTCAAAACACAGTTTTCAGATGAGATTTCAGACAATTGTCTATGTCCGTCGTCCAATGAAGTAGTTAGTTTACTTCTTTCACGTTTGAGTGATTCAAATTCCTCTTGTAAGTTCGAGTATGCTTTACATCTTTCTTCTAATTTGGTGATTAGATCATCGTATTTAAGATTCATTTCTTTGTTTGATGAGCGTTCTTTATCGAGGTCGTAAGTAAAGCCGTTAAGACTTTTTAAAGCACCATCATATTTTGCCATTAACTCGATGAATTCGACTTTTTTTTCATTTATGTCTTTTGATAGGTTTCGAATGACATCTTCCTTCTCGTCCAAATCATTTTTAGAGTTACGTAGACGGACTTGGGTCTCGTATAACTCGTGAGTAACAGTTTTTAGATCTAGTTCAGTTTTTGAATATTTTTTCGATAAATCATTTAAGTTATTCTGGACTTCCTGTAATGAAAGTGCTGTATCTTTGCCAAATTTTTCCAATTCTTCCCTTTTGATCTTTAAGCAATTAATTTCACTTTGGTGAATTTCTAATTCTTGAGTAAGTTTGAGATTTTCTTCGCCTAAATTTTCTTGTTCTTCTTGAATTTTTTGATTTTTTTGAGTAATTTCTTCATTTTGTTTCATTAGAATATCGTTCTCAGACAGAAGTCGAGAATTTTCAGCTTCTAAATCAAGTACTCGTTTCGAGAACTCGTCGCATTTTTCCTTAAATGCTTCCTCCATGTCAGCGAGTCTACCCCTAACGTCCCAAGCGGGGCGTTTGGCTTGAATAGGAACTTAATTTTGAGTCTTCAAATACCTCTAGAAGGAAGAGTTTGGTTCACTGGCTTTCGGTTAACTGTTGCGTTTGGATTAGCTTTGTTTACTTTAATAGCTGGTTGTTCTATAAACATTGAAGAGCAAACCTATTTTAGAAGGTTTAGACGGTATCATGAATGTTCGCCCACTTGCTTTCGGTGGTTCTTCCTGCATAGAGGTATTCGATGGCTTTTCCACGTTGTTTGATAATTTAGTTCTTTTAGCATTCTAAAATTTTAGAATTCAATTGATATTTTAGGTTTAAAAATTACATCTATTGTGAATGGAGAAGGACGTTTTAAAGTTGTGGGAGGTCTTAAACGAGAATCTCTAGAAAATTCAAGTGGGTTATTCTCCTTTTGATCATTATCCTTTTTTATTGCAATATGAAATACTTGCTTTGAACTCATTCAGAAATGTTAAAATCCCGCCTTTGCGCCGCAAAAATGTCGAAATGCGGTTATACTTTAGATTCTCATAAAATCATAACTAGAATTTTTTGTATCAAATTACTTTCTTATATTTGAATTTAAAAGCATTAGTTACGGACCTAAGATTATCATTATAAAAGAAATAAAATTAACTCTAAAATAAGATACTTTTCAAAAGCTTTGAATGGAACTCCATATAAATTTCTGTGTGAAAATGATTAAAAATTCAACTGGACTATTATCATCATTTTATTGCAGCAAATTGGTTATTTCATAATGCAACTTTTTTTAACCTAATTTTAGTGCTAAACTTTATTCACAACAACTTAAAATTTTTCAACAAAAATCTTAGCATTTATAAAGACTGATAAAACAATTAAATGAGTACAGAAAAGAATTATACAGGCATTTAGAAATTTATTGAGATATCGGGACAAAATTATCAAATTATCTAAGTTATGAAGAACTCGTCAAAAAACTGTGTGACTAATTATTAACGAGAAGAGAATTGTGCTTTATTTTGTATCAAACCTAAATTTAATACTTTTAAAGCGGAATCCTTAAATTCTCAATATATTGAAAAAGGATCTAGAACATAAAAAGAAAATTCGCGTATGAACGTACAGTCTCGGTTATGCGAACAAAAACATCTTAAAACGCATGTCTTATATAATATTCAATTTAAAATTTTGTCTTTTGTCCTTTGAATTCGAGTCAAAGGTTCACCGTAACTTTTAATCAATCTAACAAGGGAGGTAACCACATATAACTGCAATTTCTCAAATAAACATTCCAACTTTTTTTACTAAAAGTTGGAAATTTTTTAAGTTGATAATTTGGCGTTCAAAACATTTAACAAAAGGAAAAAATAATATTCACCGTGTGAAATTATGAATAATGGTAAATACTGAAAATAGATTTTGATTAATTGCATAAATACAAAAATAAAGCATTATCTTTACATTTTGTTACAAAATAGCGAATTAAATATAAGTAATCACTCAAAAGAAAAAAATTCAAAAACACGGTAATGTTATTGTGGCGTGTACTAACCAAAAATATAAATAGGTGGACTAATCTCAAGTTAATCGATTCGACGTTTTTATGTTTTCAATGAAAAATTAACGGTATTTCTCGTTGGATTATTATAGAACTTAATAAAAATGGTTAACAATAAATTGAAAGTTTTTTTCAAAATCAGATATCGATAAATTTTTTAATTATCAGACAACTTGATGAAATTATTCCCTCGTTTAATAAAGATGAAAAAAGATCGTTAAAACGGAACTTGGTTGAAATTGGCATATTACCACTTCATAAAAGCGAGTTGTTCTAGATTATAAAAAATGCGCAGGCTCGTAAGTTGAAATTTACATTTTATTCTTTTGGAAAGATCAAAAATTATTTTGTTTAGAATCGAAAATAACTACTCAGTTTTAAAATCTGAAGCTTAAACTATTTTATAATTGACGGTAATTTATGAGGGTCAGTTTAATATATTATTTGTTGTAAACATTTGCAAGTTAAAAAAATCTGAAAATACTGTGATCATTTTGTATGATTTCATAAAAAATGAATGCCTAACTGAGCAGCATTCGCTTCATTTCAAACGATAAAAAATGAAGTTCGGTTAAAAAAGGGAATATTTTTTAAAAGAAAATATATCGTCTAAAATTTAGGGGAAGATCAGTTTAAGTCAAAAAGTTGAACAAAACTTACTGCTAACTGTTGTCCACTTCTCATCAAGGCCCGAATCAATTTTTTGCAATATTTTTTTAATGCTTGTCAGTAACAACGCACAACGATATTAAAATAAGTTTGATGGAAACTCAGTTCGTGATAAGGATAAAATTATTGATTCTCGCCATTTGAGATCGATTATTTTATTCTTAGAGAGAACAATGAATTTAACTGACTGATATTAAAAATTTTATTTTTAAATTTCATTGATCGAGTTGGTGCTAATATTTATAATGCCTAAACTTTTTCAATTTGAAGATATATAATATTTTTCAAAAAATAAATGTAAGTTAATCTCGTTAAAATTCGGTTTTAAAATGAATTGTTATTGTATTAAATGTCTGGTTTTGAAGAATTTCAATTTTTCAAATCTTTTTTGATTTCTTTAACTTTGAAGAATATTTTACTGACTAAATAAGTTCAAAACAAAACATTAAAAGAAACGACTTGTATTTAATCGATAGAGCGGTGTCAAAATCATCTTATTTGGTGATCCCACTTATTATGAAACCATTAATACATTTATCAGTCTCACCAAATGATTAGGAATTTAAATATCCTAAAGCTGTTGATTTCGAAATAAAAAAAACCAAAATGGACATTATTATATATTCATAACCCATCTAATTTTGTGCGCGTTGTGGTACATGTAAAAAATCATGTTTACAATTCTTTACATTTTTCTGAAAAATCAAAATATTTTCTATTCACGATAATATATTGTAATTTTATTGTTTAGTTTTAAACGGTATTTTTCCCATTAACGATTTTTTTGAACAATGACCTTCACATTCAAGAATTTCTGATGTAACAGCAATATATTTTTTTAACAGTCTAAACAAATGTACATTGAAGTTTTTAAATATATTATTAAATAAATTTGAATTCATGCAATTTCATAGAAACAATTTGATGTGCCAAGATAGTTGGAATTTTATTTGAAAAAATGACAAAATATCAACGAGCTTATTTTTTTATGTTTGTTCTTTATATTTTTCCTTTTACATTTATCGAATTCAGAATTACTAGGGACAATTATATGTCTATTCTTAAAATCATACAAGAGGTTTAAGATTCTTACTGATATTTTAAGTTTCATATGGACAAAGATATTGAAGAAACCTCCAAATAAAAAAGTTTAATTTCAATTTTTAACTCACTAATTATTTTTATGAACCAGAGTAATTTTAATCAGCTTAAACTATTTTTGACATTATACGATCTCTGGCGAAAACAATAATTTTGGAGAGTAAAATATTTAAATCGATACAAATTAATCCTGAAGTATTTTTCAAGATATTTATTGTGGATAAAATATGCGATAATAAAAATCTGTGCAAACATAGCACGCTACATGTTTCGATCAAACAAAGAGACAAAAAATTGAAACTAATTTTATTAATGATTTAATTTTATATAATGTTAATTTTGTTATGCTATCTGTAAAAAACATGCACTAAATATGGCGATAATAACGATTCTCAACGCGAAATAAAATGTTTCGTGTATGTAAAGTATTTCCTCTCTTACCTCTTCAGAGTTATTATTTATATCCTTTGTAAGATAGTTTAGGCGATTTTCTGCATGTTTATCTTTGAACATTCTTTTCTTCATCTTGGTGCAGTTTTCTCGTTGTGCAAACTCTGGACATTGTGTTAATAAGCATGCTTGACATAATTTCATATCTTCGGGCTTGAGTTGTATTCCCTTTAATGGTCGTAGTGTTTTCGTAATAATCGTACTTCCCATATTGAAAATATGCAGCGTTTTCCAAAAATGATTATCTAATTGCATAAATTTTCAATACAAATACAAATGAAATTGTCAAAATAATTTTTGGAATTCCATATAAAATAAAAATAAACGTCTTTAAGTTAAATGACACGAAACCCTCATCATTCTTTTTCAGAAACTGTCACAGTATGAAGATAAAATTTCGGTTATCAGTCAATTTACAAAATAATTAACTTTGACCAAAACTGTAATTTATCATTTTCTCTGTGTCTAACAATATTTAATTTAGTTTTCAAAATTGGAGGAAAATAAACTGATGAAATCCACTTTTCTCAACAAATTATTTCAATGGAGTCACAGCAGTGAAGCATAATATTGTCCAAAACACGCCTCTGGAAATTTTTCAATGAGCTTTTATCTTTACATTTTAAAAACCTTAATAAACGATACTTAAATTAAATTTCAAAAAAATATTTTGTTTCGTTCATTTCCAAATACTGGAATAATCGAGGGCGTATAAATATTTTCTAATATTTGTAAGTTGATAAATTAACTCTCAGCTACCAATTAGCGAACACCACAAATTTAGAGAAGTCCATTTTACATCAGGTTTCGTCTAGAAGTAAAACGAAACTATTTTCGCCTCCAAACCTCTTTAAGGAAAATAAATTTGGTTCATTTATTTTCTAAGAAGTATGACAAAGTTATGCATTTAGGTTGAACCGTTGTTGAGATACCTCAATGTTTTTCAACTCTCGACGAATCTGAGATTTTGCAAGGTTCACGTAAGGAATATTTATGAGACCAACCTGTGCCAGTGAATTGTTGCAGCTAAAATATATAATTTAGGAAATGTAATCCTGATTTGTCCATTCATTTTTTTCTTACGGCCTTGTAAAAATCCGGAGATGTATGATTCTATTATTCATTGGAAAAATCTTCCTTATTTAGAGATTTAATGAGGTTTGTGCAGATTCTTATTATTTCCCTCAATAAATTATTTTTTTGAGTGGACACAACTTTCTGATTTGCTTGAATAACCTTTCATCCAAGAAATTTCTTTGTTTTCATCATCGTTTGACAGTACTTTGAAAAAATAGTTAAAAGTTATAAAAATAGGATTATTTTATGTTCATAACTTTTTCATAAAATTTTGTAAATACTTAAAGGAAATACAAATCACATATTGAAAACCATACAATATATGTAACGTTCGAACACAAACTAGAGTTTGCGCTGTTTTATAGCCGCATAGGAAAATAGCATTAAATTTCACAATAAAAGATACCACTTTAAAATATCGTTTATAAATAATTTTCTTAAGTAATTCCCCACTAAGTACACTTTTATATTTTTTATTTTAAACTAAAACTGGATCGTGTGTGCTATTGTATTCATGAATATATTGGGTATTTGTTTGATATATTATGGCGCAGATAATAAATATTTTTTAGTTTAAATATCATTACTTTTCTATGAAATAAAATAAGAGATACTCATCAATATTGATAAAATCAGTCTACGAAGAAAAAAATCATTGATGTTCAATTTATTTTCAAGTATTCCTAATTTTCAAAACAAACTATTTCTACCACACAATTTAAGATATAAAATTATTTTATAAATTATTCAAGAATATTATGAATTATGTTTCTGGATTTGACTTTATTGAAGAAGTTAGGGGAAAATCCCTTCAGGTTTCACAGATGTGAAAAACAACGAACATTAACGATAGACGCATAACCTAGATTCTTCTCATTTTAGTCAAAAAAGTGAAAGAGAATATGTTATCAACAAAGATTATTGACCAGATACGAATTTTTTCACTCCAAATTTTATTATCATTGCTTTCAAAACTGGGTTTTCTAGCTTTTTGAAGATCATGAAAAAATTATGAAGTTTGTTTTGCTAAAGAATGGGAAAAATATATTTCAGTGTTTCCTCGAGTGTTAAAAATAATGTTTCGATTTTTTTCAAAGAAATAATGACAATAAATCGCAAAACATAATTTAAAGGGATAATTTTTTATTTTTCTCTTTAAGTGTGGCTCACAGTTTGAAATCAATTGTAAAACAGTGAAATTTTAAATTGTTATGAAAATTCACGCAGTGAATAACCGCGCACGTGCGACATTTTTCTTTTGGAGGTTTTAACAAGGTATTAATTGCCTATAATTTCAATTTGTATCAAATATTTTTACTTTCAGAATATGGTTTCTTGATAATATTTTGAAATTATCGAGGATTCCATGCATGATCTACATATAGTTTAACCTGAACAGACCATCCTTTTAAGATGAGCCGTAGCCTAGTTGGATAATATTTCGGATAGGTTTTTATCTACCAAATTTGTCAATCCAAGAAAAGCAAAGTAAATCTGTGAAATACTAGATGAACTTATTTTTTCAAGATACACGATTTATGTTATTCTTGAGTAACTTGTGTTGATGAAAAAGCTAAGAATGTGGATAAAAATTTAATTTTTCCTGACTCTTCAATCTCATCAAATTTAAAATGAAGAAATATGTAACGGTTTGTTAAAATGAATTTTTGAATCCTATTTGATATGTATTACGTTTTTTTACTGGTCAGATATTTAGCTATTATGATACAATCGTATGAAAGGCTTGATTTTATGTTTACATTTTATAGGCTTTCGTATTGCGTGACCTAAAAGATATTTTACCATGTAACACTTGAGCCAAGGGGGTAAAACGGAACACCCTTGATAAGCATATAATGTAGATTAACTGAAAATGATGGTACCCCTTATGTTGAAATACGTCTTCTAGAGAACAACAGACGAAACTTTGCATCGTATATCCTCTTTATTTGAATAATTACTAATTTATATTGAGAAATCCTTCAAAGATTAAATAAATTGTTAAAATCCTATGAGCTAGATTTTATTAATTATTATTTTCAATTGATATTTTTTCGACAACGAATTGTCACGAATGTTCAAATTTTGAAACATGTGAAATCGTAACTGTTCTTTTACACTAGCTTTAACGCGGAAAATAACCAAATTTACTTTAATTTCAAATATTAATTAAAAATGAGGGTAAAAAGTGTCATTTTTCTACTTTTATAATTAACCGTCAAACGTGCGCCGTAAAAATAGATATGGATTATGAATAAAACTTTTTTCGTTTGTTAAAACGAGTGATTTAAAATTTTTACTCTTTGAAGTAAAATTTTCTCAACGAAGTTTTTTAAAATATTTTAAAATGCAAAAAAATCTTTAACGAGTTTCAGAACTTTTAAAGTGTGAAACGTTAGGTTATAGTCTTTGTAAGAGATATTCGAAAATGATTAAGTCATATTTAAAAACTATTTTATCATAAACTAAAGAAATAACTAAAATCTAATTCAACTATTTTAAGGGAGTTTGATTGAAACACTTGAAAAAATTACAAAACTATTAATTAAGATTTTCTAAAAAATTTACTCAACATGAATCCTTTTCTATAAAGTACACAAAAATTTATCGATCTTTGAAAATATAAATCAATCTGTTTTCCGTAGAATAATTTAATGGTGTACAGATTTCATAACAGAAGACTTTTTGACAAATTCGGGTAAAATTTAAGATTTAAAACTCCATCAGTTCGTTTTAGTCATAAAGTTTGTCAATCGTTTTCGGTAACATAACAATTAGTCCTTTCAGGTTAGTCTCAAATATATTTCTCTACTTTAAATGAGTCATAAACTCGTTTTATCTGAACTTGTGGTCATTGCCTCTGCACGTAATAAAAAGTTATAAATAACAATTTGCACGCGTGATATATTAATTACAGGGGTGGATTTTGTATCATACGAAAAATGAATATCCCTGGTGTGCTACTTTATTTTAAAGAATTATTTGTGGGCTTATTTTCAAACAAATTTAAATTAATATTTTAAATTAATACTAGACGTAAAAATGAAATTTCACCGAATTGACACGTATAACAAGAACTAATGGCCATATTTTTTTTAAATATCCGAATTATTCCGTCGAGTTACGAATAATTAATATAACGTAAACAGAGGTCACGGATTATTTCAAAATTTCTGCTAATTTTAGCGTCTTGAAAAGATTATAAACAAAATTTGGTGTATTCTAAGGGTTACTATACTTGAAAAAATTGTATTTTTTACTGGTACATACAATGCATAACTTGTCAAAATAGTTTACACCTCAAGAGTTACGTAAATATCATCGTCTTTAAAGTAGGAATTTAATACAACATCAATAAATTTAATCGCAAAATAAAAATGGGAATCTAGGGATTAATCCTATCGAAAGTAAAGTTTTAAATTTAGAAACAAAATTCACGAATTTGTCTTATTTTTTAATTCTGGCGAGATATTAGGTTAAATATAGTAAATTCTAACTTGAATATAGTAAGAAGCAATTTTTGAAAATACTGATACAAAATAAAAATAACATGACAGATTAAGCCGATTTTGATAAATTTACATTCACGTGCTAGCAAGACACAGTTCAAGTAGTGTCTATTCGTTGAGATGCAGGGTAAAAACTTAAAAAATAACCCGAATTTATTTTTTAATCTAGATAATTAAAGAACAAATTTTTTTAATTTTACAACGTCTCAACTTTAAACACGAAAATACAAATTTAAAACGTTTAAAGCTCACTTCTTTCCATAAATATTCAGTGGGCGAGAAAAGATTCATTTAAAAGCTATTAAAATGATAACTTATTTTTATAACTCTATTTTACGAATTTCTATTTCAATGAATGGTTGCTCGCGCATACGTAGATTTTTTCATTCAAAACTAGCCCCAAAGATAATTTTTTGTAATTTCTTCGATTAGAAAATTCACATAATTTTAAAACTTGTGACTTAAAATGACGCACTATTTACGCTACGGCTGCGCATGCTTATAAATTGTACGTGAATTAATCTACGAGCAGTAATGGTTAAATGTAGCGTTCTACACGATTCTTTGAAATCAATTCTTAATGCTGAACGTCGAGGACAAAGGCAAGTTTTGATCAGACCGAGCTCAAAGGTTATTGTTGGTTTTCTACGAGTCATGATGGATAAAGGTATACATGTTCCCTTATGTAGGCTATATTGAATCATTCGAGGTCGTTGATGATCATCGAGCCTCGAAGATAGTCGTTTATCTGAACGGGCGGATTACTAAGGTATTGCTTGTTTCATAAATTAGTGTGGAGTAATTAGTCCTCGCTTGGACGTTCCGTTGATACGAATGGATAAGAACGTGAGTTATCTTTTACCTTCTCGTCAATTTGGCTACGTTGTTTTGACAACTTCATCAGGCATTTTGGACCATGAGCAGGCCCGAAAGAAAAACACAGGCGGAAAGATACTAGGATACTTTTATTGAATTTTTAAATTATATTTTTGTCTTTAGCACCGAATAGCCCATTTTAACCAATTTCAATCCATAATCTGCAACAATTGAACGAAGCTCTTTTCGGGCCCTAATACCGTTTATAATTCGAACGAAATTTCTTTCGAGTTTTATTTTGTTTTAATTCTTTATTTACGTTTAAAATTTTACTGTTACATTTTCTGTGTGCGTTATTATGTTTCTATTATGTAATTTCAATTTTTTTTTTTATTTTTCAGTTTTATACGTCTTGACTGATTTTTCTGACAATCTTAAATAGCAACTGAGATTATCAACATGAACATGGGTGATGCTTAAGGTCATTTGTGTGGCATTTTTGAAGTAGTATTAGTTTTTGTGGAGTTTATTTCCCCTTTTTTCCAAGAATTTGGAGTGGTGTGTTCTCGTTATCTTTGTTAAATCATTCAATTGATATGGTTGGTGTCTGAAATTATTATTTCATTTAAAAGCTTTCACGCGTATAAACGAAATCAAAACAACGATAGTATTAAAGTTCATACTTAAATGGTTATCCTTGTGTCTTATAAATGTTGAGTGTTCCTAAATATCATTTTGTTTTTCAATCTCAATCGAACTGTAAAGGTGTCAAGATATTTAATATAGTTTAGTTTTGACACCAGATGACTCATACAACAAATTCTAATGGTATCCCTGTTTTATACTTGTTAAAATATAATTTTTTTTAATCGCTGAAGTGCGCGTTTCCAATGAAGAGTATTTTAGGTGTTATTAATTATTGTCAAAAATGCACACAGATCACAACTCTTAAAGACTGAACTCAACGCGTGGATGATAACGTAAAGGTGTAGCATTCAAAATTGAGAATAATTAAAAATATAAGAAATGGAAGCTAAACGTAGCAGACTAGAAGTACATCGAACTCTAAGACCGAGAAAATTCCACTCATGTAATCTAAATTGAATATAGTGTAGGTTTCCAGGTTAATTGTTGTGTAAAGCTTTCAAATGTTGTTGGCTTGAATGATTGGAATGATCTAGTAACGCTTCACGGATAGCAAAATCAACAAATTTTTTATATTTTATGAGAACAAGCATCTTTGTGCGTTTTTTGACTTCATTAGTGAAAATTTATTCAATATTTGATACTTGGATATATTAAAATCGAAATATTTTAATATGAATAAACGTTTTGCGCATGATTTGTAATGTATTCAATCCCGCATATATAAAATTCTCTAAAATTAGATTCATAAAGTAAAAATATCCAACTCAATTAACATTTAAATAATTATTATTTATAACCTCCCGAATATTTTTCGCTTTTATCCGGATAGAACCAGCAATCTCTCATGCGAGATTCTAAAAAATCAATGGTGTGCACGTGCCGAAGCAGACTTATTTGACTTAAAATTTGTCTGCATTTATAATTTACTTTATAAAAAGAGCTAAATTAAATTTCTTCTGTGAGTGGGTTAAACTGCAAAAGACAGCTCTTTTTTAACCAGTTAACGATGAAACTGAAAGAATTAGATTTGGAATAATAATCAACACATTCATTGACCTATTAATCAGCGCTCCATTTCTAGCTCTTCGCCTTTATTTGAGGCTGAATTAAAGTCCTCTAACAACACTAGGTAAATCAGTATCACGGAAAGTAAAGTAGGATCATTACTGTTTCCATCGTTAGTTTTATTAAATTTCTCGACATTCTAGTTTCCTAAATTTGTCATCCATATAGCCTTGCTTCGTTCTCGTTATTCGGTACCAGGTTTAAGGGTAATAGAAAAAAATCATTTTGAAGTTAAATGTTTTTATTTTGTCGTCTTTTACAATTTTTAGCATTTCTGCTTGTAGGAAGTTTCCAATCGCCAAGCTTTCGGTACACACACAGTCACGTCATTTGGTTTAATGTTAGAATACATTCGTAAACACGCTTTTTGCATTATAATAAATCATTTTTTAATGCTGTTATTTTCCGACAGTCGAGAGCATTTCAGCAAAGGTTCCGTATGTTATTGCACTAAGAGTTTTCCGAGATATAATTCTGAAGTCAATGATATTATCTTAAGCCATATCAGCCTATGATTCATGAATTGACCTCTGTCTGGCAGCCATTCTCGGATGGGTGACATGCTCCTTTGTTAAAATTTAACCTAATTTGTGAAATTCTATGCATACAATTGAGGAAATCAATCTGTTAAAAATCTATAGGCTATACTTCGATTAAACATCTTAACCGATTGTGCAATTCGAAGTAATTCATTCTGTATGACTAAACTCTAACCATTTTTTCAAAATTGTCAACATCAACCAAATATATTTTCCGCTCGTCCCACATGCAAAGTCCAGTATGATCCGTCTCTCGTTAAATTCGTGTTTTTCAGGCAATTTTACTTTTTTTTAACGGAATAGACTTCACAAGTTAATAAGGTAATTTGTGCGCTTTCCGATAGAAGGACACTTGACTTATAACAGAGCTATACCCTTAATTCCAGAAATTCACGCAAATTGAACCCTTAATCGATCATTGTTAAGCTTGACCTGACGCTGCCTATTTCTGAGTTATTGTGACTTTTCCCCCATAATATCGTTCACATTTTGGCAACTCGATAAAATTGATCCTCCTAACCTTGTGTTACATTGAATAATTTTTTTTTACAATTTAAAGACAAAACAAGAAGCTTCCTCGGCGAATTTCAAAGTACGTGGTGACGTATTTGTCAAAATCATCCGAGTAATTTTTCCTCAAAAGTTGAAAGTCGCGATACGGAGTTTGAGACATGACGTCTTTTCATAACAGAACAGTAACGAGGTCATCTTTGAAAAAGAGATGAAAACAGGTAGAAAGGATATGCCCTGATAAATGTATCAAAAATGCCTCGAGTGGCTTCTGATCTGCAGTCACCTCAAACCGTGTTACCTCGAGATACAGGCTTAATCTTATAAATTCACCATATTATCGGCAATATTCGTCATTGAGTCACCAAAAATTTTATCTTAGCCTTTGTAGAGTCCTCTAAAAGTAGAGGTTAAATTTAATTAAATCCAATATAGCTCAATCTAATAGCTAAACATATCTGAGAACACGACAACAGGTAAATTTTGACAGAGATGAGTAAAGATAATCTATGTTATGAATTTACTTTTCATGCACCAAAAGATTATTTTCTGAGAAATCCGAGTGAACTTCGTTTCATTTTAACTAAATTAGTATCAGAGTGTTTACAGTGAAGGTATATTTTAAATGAAAGAAACCAGAGGGTCCGAAGAAATCCGAATTGACGACAGGCCCTTCCGTTATCTCATATCGAACTTCTAAGAGCTAGGGTCTTCAACAGAGCTTCTCTCTGGTGATACTCTAAAATCACAACACTAGACACTTTATTGAAGGGTTTAAATTATCTGATTCAGTGTAACTCAACATCTAATACAGTTTGGAATGTGCCATTCAGAGTTTTGGTGTATTCTTACTCAGATTTATATTCTAAAATAATTAATCTATTTATCATCAGGATATCCTTCAAAATTTCATCAGACGCCCTCATTTACAACGCTGGCGCAGTGGTAACAAATGATTTAGGTTATTAAAATTTAAACGATATATATGGAGTATTTTTACATAGAATATTGTGAGTTCCTTTCCAAATAAAATTCGAAGATAGGATGAAGCTAAATTGAAAGCCGAAAAACGGTTTCACAATAAAATTATTCTACCTTTTACTCGATTCGTGGGGTATGATAAAAATTAAATCTTATTTTACCACTCAGTCCTCGAGAGAAGTCGGTTAAAATTTTAAATGCTCGTTACTTATTTGCAATATTCTACCGATCATGCGATTTTCTCAATCTCTTCGAAGAGCCGCCAATCTTAGTTTTGGGAACACTTTTTTCTTTTTGATGGAAATCAAATTTTTTAACGAGCACAGATCTAGACATTGGTTTTAACAACATTGGATGTGAATATCATGAAATGCAAAAGCCAAATTCCAAAAAATTTCTCTACTCTTCAAAAATTAGTTTCTTTCTTGAAGCAGTTCGTTTTTGGTGCGAAGCTGATTGATTTGTCGAACGCCGTGCGTGAGAAAATCTCAAGCAACTGTTAAGAGCCGGTTTTTAGATGAATACTGTTGGCCAGGAATTTACTTGGATATTTTGAGATCAAAAAATATGTTACCTTGCGTTTTAAACTGATTTCCACTCTAGATAACAAAAAGGTGTTGACGTGATAACGTTAGCAGCTCTACCAAAATCTGTCATCATAATAAAATTTATAGGAGAGCATGTGGCCATCTATGGCTTAAAAGACACCTATTAAGTTCCTAGTGAAGCATAAAAAGAGGGTGAAATGTACGCGTTTCACGAAAAGACAATTGTCACCTAAAAGTGTATTTCATAGAGAATATGGTTTGGTGTGTGGTTCCTCTCGTGGTTGGAGTAAGTATTCACGTGTAAATAAATTATAATTGGTTTAGGCGTTCTTGTTCGACCCGTATCCTTCGTATGTAAACTTTGTTTCGTGCAGTTTCTAAAATCGTAACCTTGATAGAATTTAAAACAATGTTATGGTCTGTGACATAACACATCCAGAGTTGTTTCCAATACCCGTCCTAAGATAGATTGGTTCGAGTATTTTTGTGGAAAAAAGAAAGGTCTTGAGAGATAACCATGGCCATGATAGATTTATCACAAAGGAAATGATCACAGAAAGCACAGAATACACTGATTCCACTCAAACTCTAAAGTGGTTTGGTGAATTTGCGAGGTGACTCATTGCCAATTTGTTTTATCGTCTTAAATTTAAATCTATTCTCTCGGCTTAAGAGGCTTTGGTGGGCGTACTCCAACATAGACTTGTTTGATTCACCTAACCAAACTTCTCAAATATATTTTTTTGAAACTTAGACATGCGTACATCGAATATATTTTTTACAAATATTCTTTCAATCATTTTCAAATTTAATTCATTTAACGAGGCAAAATTCATTAATAGTGTGGTAAGCAATCAATCCATGTTTGCATCACTACATTGAGTATGTGAATTTTTATAATCCTGCCCCGGCAACCAATATATAGAGGAGCCAAGAATATATAATTAGAACGCATATCCATATATTGTCAGAAAAATAGTTAATTGTGTTTATTTTATAAATTTTGAGGAACATCAAATTGGAAACAAAGTATTCAAATATCAGGGGAATCATCAGACGTCTTCCATATATTCTGTTGATTTTAACCAGTCTCTATTATATGCTAAGTTGAAATTGGTAATATATTTTAGTTAGGTCTGCTATAGTTAGGAAGATAAATATCATCGATGTTGTTGAACGTAAAAACTTATTTATGAACTTTTACAAACCTGAAAGGGTTAAAGCGCAGAAGTGTCAAGCAATGAATTGTTAACAACCGCCAAAATCATAAAAGTTTTAAAACGCGTGAAAAATCACAATACCTTCTTATATTTTTAAAAGTTTGGAATATTTATAAAAAGCTGAAGTTTTTAACATTTTGTAAAAATAGGTTAAAATTCCCCACGAATGATGAATCAATTTCAGATATTTTTTTAAAGCTTAACAAATTTAAGTGTAAAAACAATTTTTGAAATCCAATGTAAAATTAAAATAGACTGATTTAAATTCAACGACTGAACACTCATGATCACATGTAAACTGTCACACCACGAAGATAAAATATCTGTTCTCAGCCCATCTATGAAAAAATTTATGTTGATCAAAAATGTAATTTATCATTCGCTCAGTGTCGAATGTATTTAATTTACCTTTCACAAAAGAAAAAATGCCAAGGATTCATTTCAGGAGAATATGGAGGAAAATGCACCGATACAATCAACTTTTCTCAAACAGTTATTCGAATAGAGTCACAGTTGTGAAGCATAAGATTTTCCAAAACGAGCCACTGGAAAATTTTACACGTGCTTTTATCTCTCGTCCTGATAAGCATCAATAAACAATACTTTTATAAAAGTGCAAACAAGTATTTCGCTGTGTCCATTACAGAATAGTCAAAAATTGAAGACATTCAAATTTTTATTCTCAATTGTTTTAGTTGACAAATTAACGTACCGATACCAGTTGGCGAACGCCACTCATTTAAAGAAATCAACATAGCATTATAGTCTGATCATTTGGCGACATTAATGATAATTAATCTAGCGCATGTCTGTTATACTAGAAGCATCCGGTTTCAACTTGAAATAAAACAAAACTATTTATATGTCAATGCATTTTTAAGTTTGATAAATTCTGTTCATTTATTTTTAAAGAAATGTCGAAGTTATGCGATTAGTATGAACCGTTTAATAGATATCTCAATGTTTTTCAACTTTCGGCGTATTAGAGTTATCGGTAGATTCACAAAAGGCACATCTATCAGACCAGTCCGTGTCAGTGAATGGTTGCAACAAAAAATATATATAATTTCGGATTTGTCATGCGGCTTTTCCATTCATTTTTTCCAACTGCATAAAAAATCCGACCATGCATGATTCTCTTTTTCATTGGACGCAAGCTTCTATATGCGGCCATTTAATGAGGTTTTGCTGATTCCGATTATTTCTAGCAACAAATCGTTTGTTTTGAATTGATAAAACTTTCTGCTTCGATTGAATAACCTTTCATTCAAAAAACATTTTGTGTCCTTCGCTTAATCCCATCAAAAATTATATAATCTTTTTATATTATTCTACTGTTTGTAAAATTTGGCTCATGTTTCATGGGACCTCCTGTAAGATAGCGGTCTAGTTTTCTTAACTATTTGGCCTTAAAAGTAATTTGTTGAGTTTCTTCCACCCACATACCTGTTCACCTAATTATAACTTTCTCTTCTTCCTTCGCTGATCTTGTATTTTCGTCTTTTGATCTCCTTATTATCAGATTTCCGATTAAATGGGTTTTATCTTATCAAATGTATTTCATATTTTGAAGTTGAACATAAGTTTGGCTCTTGTTCGTTTCGCCGATGAGTTAATTGTACAGCGGTATAAAATAGAACCAGAGCTTAATATCTCAATCGAAACCTTAATTTCATGCTAAAATGAATATCAATTTTATCTTACTTATAATTCTTTCTGCTAATCCTTTTGTAAAACTGTGCTAACTATAATCGATTCACTTATTCGGGCTTTTGGCATAATCCTGTGAACTCTTGTGAGCTGAACCGTGATTAGTTGTCTGCCACAATTTGTAAATATAGGAAAAATCTTTAAAAAGTATAGCGGAGCTAATAAATCAGGGTATGGCGTTGCATGCTGTATGGGAATGAATTATACGCATTAACAACTCGCTTCTCTTCTACTTAACATTATTGAACCTGTATAGAGTCGTGATCAGTTGTGCCAAACTTTTTCTTATATCCGAGTCTCATTCAACAACGATTTAAGTTTTACAGGCAGAAATGATTCAAATTTTAAAAGCAGAATATCTATACAGGAAGATTTTGCTTATTTATTTTATGTTTTGCGAAAAAAATAAAAAAAGATTAGTTCTCACTATTTAATTTATTTTAAATTTACGCCAGGTTCTGTTTCAAAGAAACCGACTTTGAATATTTTGATTGAAATTTTTGAGCTCATTCTTCATACAAAATACATATTTTTATCATTCATGCCAATGAGGAAGCTGGATCTTTTCTCTCCAACACCCATAAGGTATTTTAGCACACGTACGTGCGTCAAACGCAGTTGGCATCCTCGTCCCTAGTTTTTGTGAATTAGGGTTTCATGTATTACAATAATAGCTTTAATTGTTTATAAATCCCTTATCATTAACTTTTTGCATTTAAATTCAATGGGTTTTAGTCGAAATTCGGTTGGCGCAATTTATGTATCGACTATGAATGGAGATTTTCACAAATCGTAAAACATTTCGAATCTCTCTTTGAAATGGTAACAAAGCAGTTTTACAATTCGAACGATTCTTTTAAATGGAAAGGAACTATTGCACTATTCCTGCTTAAGTTCAGAATACGTTGGAATATACACCAATACTTGCCCCCTTTAGTTTTTTGTACCAAAATTTGTAATTTGATCTAAAATGCATTTATATCTCCATATACATGAGAGAAAGCCAACTTTTCACCTTATGTTTAATAAAAGGGATTCGAATATCGAGTCAAATCGCACAAAAATTTTAAAGCCACAACGGAAAGCTAAGGGAGGGAAGTTGATTCATTTACCACTCATAAAAATATAAATCTCATGTTTGTATAAATTAAAAAATCGTTTCAAGACTATACCTTGGCTTAGCGAGGTAACTTCATTTTGATGTTCATTCCCTCATATTCGGACTCAGTTTCTTTCGGAAATTCTGAAGGTTTCGCGAGTAAATGCGCGCTTCAAAATAAAATTTACAGATTTTATAACAATCGACATTATATATCTCGAATTTAGGTGCTTTTCAAAGAGATGCAGCCAGTGGATAAATCAATGAAGTGCCAATTGATATGAATTTATATTTAAATTGGCCATTTTAAAAGAAGGCTGGGAAGTAACCAATTGTATCCTCCACACATGTTTTTTGAATAAATAGTTATCACCCTACAAATTTTATCCAATAGATTCCAAGGTAATCAATGCCTTCAAACGCATCGCTGAGTAAATCTCAACACGTAGTTGTTCCATACATACATTTGAGAGCAGTTGATTCTATAGTTATTTAAACATGATACTAAAGCAACGAATAAAACTTGATAATTGCTTGATGTCATTAAGGTCTGCAAATTTATCAGCCGAGAGCAGAAACCTTTCAAATTTTATCTCTTTTCTCATTTTGTTGAAGAAGAAAACCATTTCCGAGATCTTAATTTGGTGTCGAGAGTGTAGTTCGAGACAAATTAACTGTTTTGAATACATTCTTTCGTCTGAACAGAGCGTTTCTTCCACTGATAAAATGCAATTTTTCATGCATTCTCATTCAGTAAAGAGTTTGCCTACATTACCCAATATACGAACAACATGGGAGCTTGCTCGTACTGAGGCTTCAGTTGCGGTTTTTTTCCATGAAACATTTTGTTGAATCCACATATTTATTCCTTTACTTTAAAAATAATGTTGTCTCGATAAGAACTAACAGATGTGCCTGACTTCTGTTTGTGTCTGGAAGCACAGCGTCTTAAATTTTGTACTCTTTGTGGATGGATGTCTCCAAACATATGAAACATAAGGTATTAGGTAATGTTATGCAGAAAATACAAATTTGTTAATTTCTATTTAAACACATGATTCAGAATCCATTTTTCTTTTTCCTGTTATTTTAATAAGGTTTACTGTCCTGACAGACTTGCACGTGATAACAGCAAACTTGCTAAACATAGTTATTCACACATATGTCCACAAAACTGCTCACATCTGTATGAAACAATAATAACGATGTATTATATTCAAAATTTGTTGTAATGTGAGATTGAGGCTCTGTTAGGTTTAATAAAGTAAATCTTAACCGAATTTATGGCACCTAAGTTGCTGATGTTTTTGAATGAGCCAGAAACATAGGATATTACATAACTGAAAAAGGTTCAAGCTAATACGCACCACGATACCGAAATGAGAAGTGGGCAGCATGGGGCGCCCTCACCCTACATATTTTGGGTGTCCCTGATTTACACGAGAACCAAAATTTAATTGATTGAAATAAACCAAAACTTTATTCTTTTTCGCTTCAACTCTACAAATCCTATTTTAAGCTTAAGCAAATCTGCAACGAAAAATTTTAATGAGTTCCAATCATCGGATATAATGGAATTTTAATGGAAAAGCAAAATAAAACTCTAATTTTTGATTAAAATTAGAAGAAAGGTTCAAAAAGCACACAAAATAAAAACATTTAATACACTATTTTTAATGCACGTGTTGTATAAAATACTGTAACATGTAAATTTTAATTTATTCTTAAATTTTACCTTTTGATATTATAAATTTATATCCTAGAGCTTGAACAATTTATAAAGAAAACGAACCCCTTTTCAATTTTTAATGCCAGTATCTTTGGTTCATACTTGTTGATTTTAAAAATATATTTATTTATAAAGTATGAATGATTAGTAATAGTCAATAATGCAAAAATACATAAAGACTGTAAACTCGTATATGCTCATTTTGTATTTTTTTCTTTATATATGGATAAATTTAAAGGATTATTATTTGAACAAAGTATTGACAATATTAGATTTTTTAACGTTTGAATTTTCAAATTTAATTAATATGCAACGAATTTAAAATCTCATCGTGAATTATACTCAAAATTTAAACATGGTTATCAAATCATTAAAAATTGATGTACTTTTAAAGATAGCTTAAAGTTATCTACGTTTAAATTTATAATAGGAGACGGATGCACGAAAATTAACTTTAAAAATAAATGGCGACAAAGAGAAAATTTTCCCTGTTAAAATAACAAAAAAGTAAGAACCTTCAAAAATATTTATTATGTTATCTATTTGGTAACTAATGGCACAAGTTTACAGATGAGAAGCCATGAAATCTATTTTAGCGTATGATGGATTCATGAAAGATATATTCAACAAAATTCATCATATTGATGTAGAAAGCTATTAACCCGCCTACATGTTAAAAAAGCCAACAGCCGAAAAATCCCGAGTTGTAGATTAATTTGATTTTAAAATAATTAAAGGCATAAAATCAATGCGCGTCAATAAGATTATGACTAGTGATAATATAAAAAATGGGTGAAATATTTGTGATAAAAAATTTACTATAATATACCACGCAGGCGCACAAAAGTATATTAATTTGTCGTTTCAAAAATAAAGAAAAAAGAAACGAGGAAAGTTAGTCAAACATTGAATAACATGAAAGAAAATCACAATAATAACACAATAAAAAAATAATTCGGAAACATTCAAAAGTAACATGAAGAATGTGTAAAATTTTGTTCTAAATTGTCATTTTAAAAGAATAGTAAATTTAAAAAAAATTGATTTGTAATGAATATGTGGATCATATAAAGGATCGGACAGGATAGAGTCTAATATTGTGATTTTAAAAAATAAATATGATTGATTTTTAATTGTCTTAATTTCATAAAATAAAAAAAAGTTATTAAAAATGCAAAATGTCTGCCCAATATAATATCCAACACCAGTAGAATTGATGAAACAAAAAAATATGTGAAAAATAAATTTTACTTAAATGCTTTTGATTAACTATACTTTTTTATTCATCTTGTAAATATACGTATAAATCAGAATATTTTCCGACACGTGAATAGGCCACATGCAGCTATCTATGTGAAAGACCCAAATTTATCAACCAACGACAAAGAAACCTTCCCGATTACCCAACAAACATATTTACAAAATTTCCTCATGAACGAATCAGCTGTAAAGGTAGGCAGGCAGGCACTCACTACTAAAACACACAGTCATTTTTATAAATATCCCATTGATCATATATTTCAATATCTGGTCGAAATATGGGCCAGCATCTATGATTTTCACAGTATTGATTTTTCTTTCATAAAGCCAACTTGTATTTATTCGAGCCAAAAATATTTTAAATTTCTTAGACGGCGGCGGGTTATTAAACCTTAATGCTAGGTATTTTACTTGATATTATGAATGAAGTATTAACTCTGTTTGATAACTTCTTACTCATACTCTCGACGAATTAACCAGGATTCGATTAAAAAACTCAATAACATGATTTCTGTTCAAATAGTTCACATTGAGGACATAAAAATTCATTTTAAAGTCAGATAAAGCGTTAGAGTATTCGTGTAATTCTATAGACCCGTACAATGCGTCCTCACAGTATATATTAGTGATACCAATGGTGCAAAAGAGTATAGAATGAATATAAATTTGACATATTAATAAAAATAAAAAAAATACTGGAGTATAAATAAACGCGGAACTCTCGAATTAATATCATGAATTCAAAAGAAAATTGTGTGAGCAGTTACGAACAATGAAATATATTGAAATATTCATTTTTTTTCTTTATAAATATTGAATAGATGATGCCAAAAATCAAACAATAATACCTTTAATACTGGAGAAAAATAAGAGTAACAAATAGAAAACTATCACGTAAAATGGAACATTGATGATTTAACTATTTTAACACTAAAAATATAAACAAAAGAAAATTTACACAATTAATTTGTTTAACGGTTTGACTTTGCAACCCTTTCAATTTCGTCCTTTTTCTTTATTGCATAAGAATTGCTGGAATTCTTCGATGCATGAATCAGTTCATCCGCCAAGCATTCAGCAAGAGTTTTGACATTTCTAAAACTGGAGTCCCTAGCCCCAACAGTAATATGGTAAATGGCTTGATTGACGCGACGAAGTGGAGAGACGTCTACTGCTTGCCTTCGGACGGCTCCACCTTTACCAATTCTAGTTGAATCCTCACGAGGTCCAGAATTGACCACGGCAGTTACGAGAATCTGGATGGGATTTTCATTGGTTAAAAGATTAATAATTTCAAATGCATCTCGAACAGTTTTGAGAGCAAGCATTTTCTTCCCACTATTTCGACCGTGCATCATAAGTGAGTTAACAAGCCTTTCCACAATTGGGCACTTTGATTTACCAAAACGTTTGGCATTGTACTTCTTTGCAGAATGGGGCAAAAATATCTTTGTGTCATTTGTGCAAATGTGATCGCGAAGGCTTATTTCGTTAAAATCAAAGTCCATCGACCACTTACCAAATAAGAGAACATCGGGAAAGGCGTCTACGTCTCCTACAAACGATTTGTATGCCTGATTTTGTATATCAGCTTGGGGTAACTGGGATAGAAATTCAACTTTGACTGATTCCGACATTATTTTAATTACACTATTTCGTTAATTTTCGTATTTAAATAGACACTGCATTTAAAACAGAAAAACCAAATAAAACCCCATTCGTCTTATTTCAATTTTAAAAATTTTTTATAAAATCATTGCTCAACCGAGAAACTTAATTCCGAGGATGTACGAATATTCGAATTAAAATGGTCTACTTTTATATTTTTATTTGAAATTATTTGATTGTCCTGAAGGAAACAAAAATAGCGATGAATTCGATAATGCACGATATCTGAACGTCATTTTTTATTTAAGTCAAGATATTTATAATTTTCTATATTTTAACTGAGTGCAATTATTTGTAAAAATGTAAACATTTTCATTAATTTGTATCAGCTCTCCTCGATATATGTTCCTTTTATTATAAATGTGATTCGTGTCGTATCTCCTCTTACACATCTCTCGAAGAACTCGACGTTATTTTAAAGCTCGGCGTGAATGATAATATGAAACTTTAAGATTGGTATTTTTCCCTTTATTTTAACATACGATTTTGATGTGTAAATTTATATTTACACATATTACTGATAGGTTTAAAAAATAAAAATAATTTAAATGTTATCAAATTTTATGTGTCCTATTTTTGATGCACCAAATTTTAATTTGTTCACGCATTTCATTTTGCACAAAATAAACAGTTCTATGAGGGATAAAAAGTTTTTAACCATGATATAATCGCGATTTATAAACATAATTTCTCATGGGTAAATTTACTTTTTTATTTCTCAAATAACACCTTAATTTTTTAAGCTTCATTTCATTGGTAATTTTAAACCTGAAATAGTCGTCAATATTTTAATTATAAATGGTGAACCCACTAGGAATTTTCTCAAAAAACATATGATAAAACTGTTTTGAAAAAATTCAGCAACGCTCTGGCGTTTTATCATTTTGAATTAAGGCATTTTTGCGCATTTTAGTATGGAATTATTTGCGCAAACTCTGTAATTATTTCATAAATTTAATGACAGAATTTTACTAAGCCTTCTCCAGGAGTTTGTCGTAACAAATTTCATTTAAGAAAAAGGAATGTGTTTGATCTTTAATAATATTTGTTGACATCAAATTTAATATGAAATACAAACTTTATAATAAATGTTATATACAATTCAGAATAATATGGAATGAAACATAAAAGGCGTATGAAAAGATAATTTTTTTAAACATTTGTTATTTACAATATTCTTTGTTTTTCATCTGGTGCATATGTACAAACCAAAAGGCGTTCTTACGCTTTGGCCGTCCAAATTAGCTTGTTACTCTGCGAATCATGCATTTTTCATTAAGTGGTTCCAAAACCTTTTTGACCATTCATTAAATATAATTTAAAATTTTCATTGGGATTGGATATGCGCAATGGCATGCATAACTAACACCCACATACAATCATTTTTATTGAGATATAAAATCTTGAATTCACAATTTCGACTTTGTTAAAAACAAAATGAATAACATTTTTTTATAACTGACATCACATCACATCAAGGGGTATCACCATAATATTTATAAAATAAATCCTTTTACAAATAGAACAGTTATATGGCAGTTAACGAATTCTCCATATTTCTGTTTTCAACCACCTCTCAAGGTTCTGAGGTGGTCGGCCTATTTTAATGGGCCTTAATTTTTTAGGAATGCCTAATATATCATCAAAAACAAAAAAATAGAGCTAGCATTTTTTTGTCCAAAACATACTATTTATATGATGTTTTACACAACTATACATTTAAATTTATATATTTACCAATTATTTGTATTATCCACGAAATTACAACAATATAAATAATTAAAATTGAGTTTAGCTGACTTTTTAAAAGTGAAAATAAAATTTTTCAAAAATTAGCTATTTTTTTAGTTTTAATAATAATATAGCCGCAGCGTATGCTTCACTTGAAAGTCCACGCAAGCTCATTAAAAAAAAACATTTTTTCATTTTTCTTTTCGACGGAACAAATTTTTACTTACTTGACTCAAAGATGGTTAATAGTTGATTGAATGTAGTATACAACGCTTTGTACAACTTCGAAGTTCCACTTTGTTGTCTCAATTTCTTTGAAACACTGTATGATTACCCTTTTCCCCAAAGGTTAAGTATGTGGATTTTAACTCATTCGTCAACACTGGTGAGATAAAAATCATATTTCAAAAACCTATGTAAAATGAAAAAGGATTTATTTTATACTATTCCAAATTTTTTTATCCAGTTGGTTGAATCCTTTGCATTTTTAATACTCAAGCGCTAACTAAAAAATTAAAAAGGTTAATTTTTAAACTTGCCTTTATTTGCTTTCAAACATCAAAGAAATATTGTCTGACGTATACGCCTATTATAAAATAAACCATATCATTAAAAAATCTATCAAACGAAATAAAGTTAAATTAAATTTCTGAGGAAAAATTTTAGCGGAAAAATAATATACATGAAGCTGTGATGTTGCCTTTTCGATATATTAGTTTTTGAATAAATGAGTTTTCGTAATATTTAAAGCATAAGTAAATGGAATATTTTAATGGATTAATTATTTGAACATTCTGTTTGTGTCGAATATGTGGTAAACTTTTTCAATATATGAACAGAGGACGGAGCGCAAGCGCCAAAATAAAATGACAAAAGTTTTGGTGTTCTCTGGAACACTTGGTCCAAATGTGAACAAGGTAATAGTTTAGTTATAAAAGAAAAAAACATTTGTGGTTAGGTTTGAACAGCCAACGTTGATCAACGAAATATCCATCGTTCCCTTTGGGCGGATTTGCCACATTAGTTCAAGCCAGATAAGGTATTACATTTTTCGATTTAGCAAAACCTTCCCACAAAAATTTAACCTTAACATATACGCAGACGACTCAAATCGTCCTTTTTTGCCTACTTACCTTAAAATCGGGTAAGGTGAAACAATAATTTGGAGCAGCTCTTCAAGTGAAACAAACTCTGTGAGCATTGAAAAAAAAGTTTATTTGATATAATTTATGTAGTTTTTTACAAAAACTCTGCTCTTTCAGGGCAGTTTTGAATATATCAGCATTAATATTTATGAAGATTCCCACAATTTTGTCGAAGTTAGCCCAGAGTTGGTGGAAGATTTCGACGCAGTATGTCGCCCATCAATACATAGGAAAAAATTGAACCTGCTACACAAGCATCATCGCCACCAAAGTTAAGCGTATCACAAGTATAACAATTTGAACATATAGGTGAATGAATACGGAGAAGTTGAAACAGATTCTGATAGCCTCGTATTTGTGCAGTTTTATCAATCAGATGATTGATGATTTCGATTTCGACCAGATTCTCACTGATGACTACCAGGATCCAGAGGAGTCTTGGCTAAATCAAGCTACACAAATCAATCCTCATCAGATACTTCTTGCCAAACTCTCTGTAATTTTTAAAGACTAATAAAGTTTGTGAAAAATCCTTGTATTAGAGATGAAAAACTTATAAATGAACCACTCGATGAAAATCTAGTAAACTTTATTTGATAACTGTAGGTTGTTCATTTGTTATCGATTGTGGATGTGTTGAAAAGCCAAGCTCAAGAGAACCGGTTTCATATCAATTTTACTCAGTTGGTTATTCGTGCTCGAAGAACTACTCACTGACGTTCCGCTTTTGGTGGTAACCAGTTAGTTTAACCAGTTTACTCTCAAGCAGAAAGGCTCTCCTAGACTAGCTGGTATTACGATTCATAATTAGAATTATGCACCGTTCTTTCAAATAGATGTTTGTGGGGAATTTCAAAGGAAGTTTGGGAAAGTTTGCCAGCTCTTGTAATCAAAATAAGTCAATGAAGCTGAATTTTCGGCTGCTAAAAGTGTCAATTCACACGATAGAAATGCTCTTTTGTTTGGATAAAGATTTATTTGTCAATATTCCTGTTTGCATTGATAATTTATCTTTAGGCTATAAAGATTATAGAGGCTATGATTTCACTAGCTCAAGATTGTGCGTGCGTATTTTCGATCTCAAGTCTTCTCATTAACTGTAAATAAACAAGATAAAAGCCAGCGTTTTTACAAATAATATGTCATTTTGAAGGTGCTAAAATTCTATGCGGTTGCGATGCAAACGGAGTTTCCAGAATCAATCAAATTTTTAGAATTTATGGAAAAGTTACGGTATTTACAAGTATGAAATTAAAAGAATAAAAAAAACATTGAAACTTTATCAAAAATTTATTTATTGTCTGAGTTATTTACCGCGCTTTCGAACGTCTTCGCATTTACTCTTCAGTATGTTCAGATTTTAATTTAGATTAAATTATACGAATGTTAAGTCTTCCTCTAAACTGAATTTAAATCAAGAATATTTGTATAAAAGTCTGAAAAAAATCGAATCTTTTTTGATTTATACGTTTGAATTCCCGGTATTTCTTATAAATAACTTAGCAATTACGAGCCAAGAGTGATTGCGATCACGTTTGGCTTCAAAAATTGGGCGAAAAATTAAAGTCGAATTCTTCAACGATCTTCAATTACATGCACGAACTTAAGTTTGTCGAGTCAATTTTGGTTATCATTGCCTCATCACCATATGTTGATTTATGCCTCATTTTAATTAGCATCAAGAAGATTCTTCTTATTTTGAGTTCTTTCAACGAAGGGCGATATTTTCTTGGCTACCACAATGAACCTATGAACGTCTTAACTACTCTCTTGATTTCTGATACTAAATTTGATGCTCATTTTTATATTCTGCCACTAAACTTTGTGTTGTCTTCCCCCGAGGGCATTTATCAGTGTTCCTGGTCAGATGTTGGATTATACCTCATCTTTTCATTGCAGGTGGTGCAATTGTATGATAATTTACTTTCTTATCAAAGTACAGTGGTAGATGATCTTGGGTTGCTCCGCACATTACACCAGCTGTTGTGCTTCATGTCATGTGATATTGGATCATGCGCAGTTATTGAGTTCTTCACTCATGACGATGCCATTCTTTCCCTTTTACACCTTATCAAAATCTCAAAAAAATCGGAGAATAAGTATTCGCTATCCTTTATTTCGTACATTTACGCAACAACAATTGTAAAGAAAATTCTTCAAAATTTTGAGTCTACTGAGTTTATCATCAAAAATGTGGCTGAAATTAACGAATGGGTTAACAACGAGTCAAATCCCAGCCTTTGCGAAAATCTCGGCTGGCTCATGCCTATGCAAAGAATTCGTAGAATCGACCAGTATACTAGCTTCCTTCTAGTCAACTTCATTCTTCAAGCGCTCGGAGAGTTCCAGTACAATATTCATTCAGTTCGTTCCTGTTCAACGGCTTTGAGAATATTGACTTCATTACACTTAAAACACAAAATCGACTGCGATTTCATTCCAGCCGAAACTTTATCATTGAACTCTATCGTAAATATTTTAGAGTTTGGCGTTATTGAGATGATGCACAAATATTTGTCTCAGGTAAAAATGGCTCTCGAGAACAAGGGGGCTCTCCGTAATAGCTATTCATACGTTTATGCTATTTATCGGGGACTCGTTCCGTTTTTGAATTTAAACCAGCTGCTCTTGATGTCCTTTAAATCGATCGATGAATTTCCATACCAAAAAAAGTTCATTCAGGATATGATAAGTTTAAACTCATCAGTTGAATACTTCAAATACTTGCCATTTTCAGAATTAGTGGAGGAAACTCAACAAATGATACTCGTGTTTTTTACCACAATATTTAAATCTCGGGCCAAAACAACTACTCTTGAAATTATGCTCAATTATTTACACCAGAACTTCACATGTTTGTGTTCGAACGTTTCCCTTTTTTACAAAATTATCATAATAATATTAGCTGACGAACATGTATAAAATTTAAGTTATGCTAGAACTCTGACGTTAACTTTTCAAAATACAAGCAAGAAATCTTCGACATTCTTGAAACCTGCTTCCTATCGAACAACGAAGAGCTATTTGAAGATATTCTCTGCTTCTGTATCTCCATAACATATTTTAAAAACGTCTCAGAAATGATATTTCAATTTTTCATCACTTTTCTAGGTTCCAAGCACATGTATTTCAAATTTATTCATCTAGAACGATAAATAAATATAAATGCTTTCTTGCATTTTCTACTTATTTCGTAAACCCACGATTTCATTCGGTTTTGTACGAGAAAATCTTCAACGACGACAAATCTCACATCTTTACAATCATAAATTTTATAAACCAATTAGTCGTTGAAGCCCAAACCTTCGATCCTTTAAAAGTTATTTCTATTGTCATTGTAAGTTTTTAAGTCTATTAGATATTTGTTTTGAACTTAGTGTCGTTATGCCTCAAATTTTCTCACCAGATGTCAGTTCGGAATTACAGGATAACCATTTTATTGAGCTTTTGTTCAGCACGATTTTTAAAATATGTGAATCAACTCAAGGCCTTGAGATACTGTGTCGTATTTTGCAGAGGCGAAAGTTTTACGACTTGTTTCTGAAGTATATTTTTATCAAAATAAAGGTATCTGGTTTGCAAGCCTGTGGAAGCGAAAATTTTTCTTGAGTCAGTTTTTTCTCCATCCTCGTTTTTCCTTTTTTGATATTAGAAGATCTGAACCAGTGAAAAAATTCCAACATCTACTTTTTGAATGTAAATCTTCCTTCTCAACTAGCTTGTTTCTTCCTAGATGGAGAGATGGATACCAAAGTTGGGCCATTTTTATCATAAGAAATCAAAAGCTGACAATATCTGCTGTTATTTTGACAAGGTGCGTGATGCGGGAATTTCCTTGTCTTCTACGGAGGAAGATTCTGAGGATTTTTTCCAAAAAAGGGATTTATTGATCGAGGACGTGATTTTTACAACTCAGTAATTTTTCATTCTTACCTAAGTCAGTGTATTGAGTTTTCAAAATCGTTTATTTTCGATATCCCTTCAGTATATATTTAATATCATTTTAAGGTAAGTATAGACCTTGTGGAACAATGCAACAAAATAGACCCAGACATAGACTTGGTGGAAGAACTTGAAGAAGTTTTCAAGTTAAAAAAAGACCAAAGAGGAGTCGTGCGTTCCACAAAGTGAGGAGAGGTCATTACTCTAGATTAAGGAGGTTCGATCCTTTGTTTAAAATGAAACAACTAAAAATTAAAGGTAATTTTGGTGGTCATGTAGATGGGAGCGATTTCAAAATTAACTCTAATTTTCGCGATAGTAAATTCAGGGAATTCGTCGAAGCTTTTAAAACAAAGAAGACAATCACTTCCCGACTACCTTCTCTACACGTTGATGATTATTCAGCCATACACCTTCCACATGTTAAACATTTCCAAATAAATCCAATATTTCCACAACTATTAAGCCCGGCCACTCTTTTTTCTATGATTCCTGCATTGCCACCTGGATTGATATTTGAGAACAAAGACTTGACCAAAAACATTCCACTCATTCTTCAAAACGTTCTTAACTTGACAAAAAGCAAAATATCCTCTTCAAAACTTCAATAAAGATCCTTGTTTCTTAAATTATTATATATCAAACTGCGTTTTCATCTTTAAGGCATCCTCACTGTTACGTTATCATGAATTATTTATCTAACTTAAATATTATAGATGAGTTGGTCAAATTTATTGTCAACTATTTTACAAAATAATGTCACCTGAATCTCAATTAACTTTAGGTGTCTAAAATATAATGTTTGATACGAACGGTTGTAAAACATTGATGAATTTCAAGACAACCTTTATTTAGGAAGAAATATACATAAGCTTTAGGAAATGATAATTTTGTGATGTTAAATACATTTTATTGCGTAGGATAATGAATTTTCGTATTTTCTCTTGTTAAACCCAATTTGCGTTAACGATAGGCGCTTGGAGCGAGGATGAATAAAGTTCAAAGGGACACCTCTCATTCCAAGCGAACAAATGAAACGGAGGTGCGGTTGCTCTAATGGGCCGAAGATTGTGGGAGAGTTAACCACGACACGGTTATAACTAGTTGCACTCATGCTCACACTGAGAAAGGGTGCCTTAGGGGAGTTAAGAGCCAAACGGTGTAACCTAGTAAGTAGAACTTTACTGAAGGAGGTGATGTACACCCTACCTTTCCTCTGAAGAAGCCCTTTTGCGTTTTATACATTTTTCCAAAACGAAAAAACTGATGAATCTTTCAACGTTATTCATTGTTTAATGCTGAGACAATAAGAATTTAAAGGTTCTAAAAATTGGAAAAATTATTAATTTGTTTAATTTTGTGCCACTTATTTTCATGGAATCTGTAGGAAAATCACCCGCCTATAGCGATAATTTTAACGCAGACAAAAGTTTAAAGTGTAGATAAATCTTATTGAAATAATTATTCTTTTGAAGTGTATGTTGACGCTGCTTAAGTGTTTTGGTGTATTTAAAATGTTGGAAGTTATCATGATCTATATGGTAAATCAAAAAACTATTTGACTCGAGTATGAGCCTAAATGATGATAACTCATTCAAGGATAAACTATTGGAAGCATTTTAAGGCCGCATTAACGTCCGGAATGGTTAAATCGTTCCCAGGCATGTATTTGATTGTTTTTATAAACTTTACTTATGTAAGATTTAATAAGTTAACTATTTCATCTTAAACTATTTTTTCTCTTCGAGATAAGTGCCTTTAATTATCTTCTCTTTTGAAGTTATACCTGCCTTAATATGGTACTGCATGGTTTTTACTCCACATTATTCTTCACAATTAAATTTTAGAGACATTTTTATTCTCATAGACTTGCGTGCAATAAACTAATTAACATACGATTCATATGTAAGGAGATCTTGGTTCATCCGCTATCGACTATTTTTTAATGACTCCATTTAGCTTAGACAGTAAAAATATTAAGTTATTCTTAATCTTTTGACAACTGAGGAGTTGAATATTATTTGAATGTCTGAATTGGCTTCAAACCTACCAGATAACATGGCTCTTATTTGGTTAGAAAGCGGTGTATCATTGACGAAAATAGTTTTAAATTCAAAATGAAAGTTAGATCGTTTCTTAAAATAATAAACCGAATATAGAAATACAGCATCCATCTAAATGCGGTCATACATAAGTCTCGTAAAAGATATTATCCTCTTACAGCGTTTTATATCCTTGTAAAATGTGTTTTAGTTTCAAGTATCGCTACAATTATTAATTTAAATTAATTTAGATAGTTGATTATTTTTTGAATAGATAAAGTACGCAATCTCATTAACATGTTTAACAGAATGAATCTGTGAAAGTCGTAACTCTGCATTCCCATAAATCATTACCTTAATAATTTTGCCAAGTCGAATTAAATTTTTCCCTTTGTCTGAACTACATTCGAGAAAAAAATTCGATAGAAAATATAAAACTTTTAGACCCGTGATTTCAACTAAATATTGACAAAAAACCGTTTTATGTGAGTGCTTCTACTTTTTTTGATCTATGAATAAATCACCAGTTCAACATAAAACTCATTTATTTATTCCCAAAAGATTTAAGAAGTAAAAATCAGCATCTATTATTTTTAGCAACCATCAAAGGGACGATCAACGCGCATGTTAATTTAATCATCTTGTATGTCTACAAATCAGAAGTAAGATTTTATGATCATCGAGCTATATGTGGATTTTAAATATGTTACATGTTTTCAATAATTATAAGTAAGGTAATTTTAGTAAATTTTTATTTTGTTTAGTTAAACAATTCAATTCACAAAGTAGA
Source organism: Neodontobutis hainanensis (assembly GCA_024349245.1). NCBI lineage: Eukaryota > Metazoa > Chordata > Actinopteri > Gobiiformes > Odontobutidae > Neodontobutis > Neodontobutis hainanensis. Next base: position 51,225 of record JALDNG010000786.1, read on the forward strand.
GATTAAACTCAAAATTGTTTAACATAACAAAAATTCAAATATTTTGAAAGTGGAAATATGAAAAGAAACAAATATTTTCACAAATTAATAACTCAAAGCCAAAATAAAATGAATACTTTCCCCAATTCTCTTGAAACACACTAATTTAAACTTTTTCATAATCTAAGTAAAAATTGTTGGTTTTTATTTTTAAAAAGTTGGTTATTTCATACACTTTATTTGAATTTATGATTTGGTAACGTCTGAGTTTATTTCACAAACATTATATTTCAAGAACATATCCTTCCTCCAACTGAAAATAAGATATGCTCCAAAACGCCTGAGTAGTTAAAAAACAAAATGGGTTTAATAACACAAAAGTTTATGAATGTAATTTTTATCAAGTTAAATATCGGAAAAAATTATATGGAAGAATGTCAGGGCTGAAAATACCATTGATAATAAATATGAATAAATGATGTCATTGAGTTTGCACAATTGGTCTTGAAATTGAAGATTCCAGTTTAAAACACAAAAATAAAAAATAAACAGCCTCGTCTTTCATCTAAAATAACAGTATTCAAAAAAAAATTTTAACTGGAATAAACTTGTATGAATATCAAATATGTGTCAATTACAAAACGGTCATGTTTAATGATATTAATTTAAATGAAGAAGAAATGAGAAAGTTCAACAAGGTATCAACATTATAAAAAAATATAAAAAAACTGTATTCACTTGCTATTTTCTTATACTTGTTAGAGATGCAAAGTTAGTTAAAGAATCCATTAAATCCAAAAATTTATAATCCGAAAGTTCACGAAAGAGTAAAATTCAGACTAACCCTTATAATATGCTATATAGTATTTTTTACTTCAGCCAGACCCAAATTGTTACTAAAATACAATCATCTGCACATGTTTACGATTTAATGTAAAAATAAGTGAATTAGCCCACTTCTAAAACCTAATATCTTGTTATTTGTAAGATTATATTTAAAAGATCTATCTTCCTTTCCAAAAACTAGCACCATTTTGACACGTTCTTTTGAAAATAAACATAAATAGTGTTTTGAAATTCTTAAGCAGTTGTTTTTTAATTTTACCAATTTTCAGATTAACAATAGAATTAAAGATTTAAGTCGTTGCTCCTCGTTATCCATTCATGAAAAGTTTCAAAATACTCGATTGTAATTTTTAATAAATTTAAGTTGAGTGGAGAGCTCACTTAGAAAAGGTTAACTTGGCAAAAAGTGTGAGATTTGCATCCTTAACGAAAAATTACACAACGCCACGCCACTGTATAGATAAAACTCCAAATCTAATCAAAATTCGGAAATTTAATTTTTAACAAAAATCAACTTTTTCAGGAATGAAATATAAAACGACTTTATCAAATCGAGGAATGGTGGAAATGCCCGCATTCGCTTTAAAACTTTTAAAAGTCTTCTCTGATTAAAAATGCATTTCTGTCGAAATTGTGATCATAATTTAATTTTTGAGGAAACGTTATGAGAGGAAAATAATGCACTCAATATTCTTATCGAGTTAGTTAAAATGTCCTTCTAATTTAACGTATTTTGATATAAATCTTACATTTTTGTCATATTATACTTTGATAAAATCGCTCCATTATTCACAACTGTCATCGTACGCGTTGAATAAATTATTCTGAATATGAGAAATTATATGTTTTTGAAAAAAAACTAGAAAGTTAAAGAAACATTATATTTCGTATTTTTGAATCGAATAAACAGTTATTGTTAAGTTTGAAACACTCATATCGAGTCATATTTTCAAAAGTATAAACTATATTATGGAATATAACACCATCAATTTTGACCGAATAAACCACAAGAAGTAAATTTCATTTGATTTTATACTTTTATTTCATTTCCATATGAACAAAAAAATACATGGCCTCAACTCTCACATAAATGCATATGAAACATATGAACTTTTTAACAACAAAATCAAAAATTCATTCAAAATACTATTTATTGAGATTTTAAATCATCCAGTTTTCCACTCATTAACACTTTAATTATAAAGAGAACTGAGAAGGTAAATAAAAAAGTGATTTTATCATAAAATCTTTTAAAACAGAAACCAAGGTAAAAACTCTAACTTCAAATTATCTTCGTTTTTCTTCAACAAATCTCGTTTAAAGAAAATAAAACATCTGAATTCAACTGCTCTTTAAGTTTTTCCAAACTATAAATTTTTAAGAAGCTGTTTCAAGAAAAATTGGGAATAAAAAATGCAAAAATAAATTTATGACACATGACAATTTACTGACATGCAGATTGCTGTTTTATGAAAAATATCCTTGATATTGATTTCACCCACGACTTCAAAATTAAATATTAGTTTAATCAGCACATGTTCCTTAATTTGAAAATGTTAGTATTTAACTTTGATGCGCACAAAATAAGTCCTTATGCAAAAAACGTTTTCTCCGATAAATATTGTGATTCAAACTTGAGTAATGATTCAATAAATGTTTAATTATCCTTCTATTTCAAAGAAAAAACAAAAATGACTTCTTATTGATGGATGAATGTAAATATAGGCAACTAACATCATATATACTTCAGTAAGGCTTAAAAATTAAAGCCCTAAAAGGAAGAAAATTTAATTGAGAATATTAATTCTATTCTGCAAAATTATTTACCTTTTGAAATGCTAGAGGCGCTGTTTGTTTTATCAATCAAAAATCTCCTCAGAGCGTAGATGGTATAAACTTGCATTAATCTGAAAAAACTATGCAATAAATATAATATATTTTAAATGTGTTCAAAATCGTATTTTTATATCTTAATCTTTGAAAAAAATACATACTAAATTGGATTTAATGTCAAAATATAATAAATGGAGTAAATTACCATTTGAGATAATAAACCGCCATTTTGTGGCTAATTACGTAAATGCTACTCTCTCTTTGGTTTGTTGCTGTGCTATTTGAGGTTTGTATTTATTTCAAGAATTTGTAACATTACATATTTAATTAAAAATCATGTTTTATATCATAAGATTTTAAAATTTTTAAAACAACAAACTTGATCCCCTTTTAAAGTATTTTATCTCACATGTTACACATTTCGCGCAAATGAAATTTTTATGCTTTTATTTTTCAAACCAGAGTTTTTAAGAGTAATATTGTCTGTAAATTCACCTCAATTTGAAATGATGATTTTGTTCAGATTAAATATTAGATAAAAAGCCAAACAGTTATTTAACAATCTTTATTGAGTTGACGCACGCGTTCGTTGACAACCATCATCGTTTTGCCACTTATGAAAAGTAACTTAATTTCCACATTTCGATAAAATGATTTGAGAATTTTTTTATTATTTATCTAATTTAACGGTTTACTTTTTAATTATATTATGCCATCTTGGTGGTTTTTAGGGAACTTTTGATGCGAACGAAAGTTATCTCCTATAATTCGTACATATTGTTCATGTATTCTTGATCATTTATCTTCGTAAGAGTTCGTTTGTGATTTTTTAATGCACTTAAATAATTCGGAGATGCTAAGTTTAAATCTTGTGCTTTACTGTTATGATTTTATGGAGAATATTCCAGGAATGTTTTGATCATTTTTATGGGTTTCACGTGCCTTTGAAAAGTTATTTTAGCCAAGTTTGTAGATTAGTTTTATTTAAACTATGTTTAAGATCTAATGTAATCTTCTAGATTTTGTTCATTTTTTATTTTAATATCACTTACTTGTTAATCTAGAAACGATTTTATCTCAATTCATCAATTTATAATTAACCGGTTTTTTGTGAAGAGTTATCAAAGTATCGTAATTTTTAGATCATCGTGTTGAAATCTGTGTTTGGCGGTTCTACTGAGGACGAACAGAAAAATGTATGAGGATATGTAACAATAGCCCATCATAATTAGGAAACATGAACTGGAAGCGGTAATCATGATATATTTATCAAAGAACACCCATCTTTGATTACCTTCAAATGCTTACTTTATTAAAACTTTTAAATGAACAGATATTTTCTTATATTTTAAAAACACGTTTGATCTGTTTCAAAAATGAAATTTTCTTACACGTTTATACAATTCTCGATTGCTGACGAAAACAGCCGACATTTGATTCATCAGTTTTTCTTCTCGATGCTATTTTATTTTATATTTATCAAAAAATAACAAATTTAAATAATAATGTAACTGGTGTATAATTTACATATTTAGAACGTTATATAGGTTATTTTATGCCACTTAACCAAAAATTTAATACGTTATATTGAAATTTGATAAAAATTAGGAAATTTCAGCTTTAGAAAAAATCGTAAAAGAAGTATTCTTATTTTTTTAAAAAGGCTCAAACTCGTCTCGACGAAGCTCTTGATGTAAGTAAAAAAGGAACATCGAGAGAGTTTATAACCCAAACAGACTTCTCTTCTTGATTGGATAAATTTAAAATTGAAATATTTTAAATCATATGTCCAATGGTAATTCTATCTTAAATTATCTCTGTAATTAAGCTATGATTGTAAAATTGGCTTTTTTTTGAATGATACTTTTTTTTCTTATTTTCTTTTTTAAATACAAATGTGAAACTTTCATTCATATGGTTACTCTGGTTTTCGGTCGTTCTTTATTACTCTTAGGACTTGGACACTCATCAAGAAACATACAAAGAAGTAAATATATAGTTTTATTTAGATCAATAAAAATGATGAACTGACACTTTCTCAATATGAATATGTGAGATTTCATAATTTTTATTTTTAGTGTTAAATTTGGCATCCGTTAAATTAAATAAGCATTAAAATGACATAAAATATCTTCCCCTTATTTCCCTTTAACCTAAGTGACATTTATTCACCTACATTCGGTAATTATAATACAATTCTTCATTAAAAAAGACTTCCCATAATTTATGACCTTCAAAATCAGTTCTGAAGTGAAAATATTAAAATGTGATTATTTATGATTTTTCATGATAAAATATGGCCTTTTGAAAAGTTTTTAATTTTTACTAATTTAAGAGATTTCAAGTTTTGGTCGGATATGTCCAATATGTTACTTCTTGTCATCTATTTAGAAATATTATGACCTTATTAAAGCAGAAACTGTGCGAATGTTACAAATTTTTAAAATTCATATTTAACATTCATGTTTAGAAGTTAAATCATTCACGAATATTATTAAGTGAATATTAATATTTATTTATACATGTATTAAAGCCTTAGTATAATGATCACACCCCTTTGGTGTTTGAAAAATAAATATTTAAACATTTATAAAATATTTTTAATTCGTGTTGATTTATTTGAAATTCATTTGTCAACTTACTGTATTAGGGATTAATTAAATCAAAAATGGAGTTTTCGGCAACTTTCGTTGTTTTTTGTTAGAAAAATGAGACGAAATTAACCAAATCCAGGTATGATATATTTTCTTTTTTTGAAAAATTAATTTAAATTATTAAAACAAGTAGAATTTATATTAATTTCCTTTTTAAAATTAAAATACTAATCATTTGTATGCTCAAATTCCCAATATTCGAGATTATTTTCGAAATGAAGTGTTAACTTGATTAATCAGTAAATTTTTGCATACAATACGAGCCAATTTATGTATTTTATCATAATTATATTTTAAATTTTCGGGAACTAATTTTGAATCTATTTGTTCAAAAATATTTAATTTTTAGGTGGAAGTGATTTAAAATGTAAAGGTTTATCTTTAATTTTTTATTTAAGTTAATGTGAAGAAAAAAACATACTTGAATATTTTTAAAATATTTTATTCTTCACAAAATTAATGTGTTTTATCATTCTGTAGCATTAGAATAAGTAAGGTTGTGAAATTAGCTGTCCTAACATTATTAGTACGAGGACGGTAATTTTATGTTTGACATTGATGAAATCTGTTAAAGATAACAATTAATATGTTTTTTGTCAACAATTTGAAACCGAATTACTCTTCACTGAACATAAGTGTCTTTGTTAATACAAGACGACTCTAAATGGTGTGAAAACACTTTATTATTGATGGAAATTCTTCTTAAAAGATCTAGAAAAAACATGTTTGGAGATAGGTCAATAACCAACTAAACTTCGGTAGGCTTGGGGAATTTAAAGTTTTTACAATGGTGCGAGTCAACAATATTCACATCTTATGAAAATAGCTAAGGTAACCTGACATTCGATGATATTAAAATCATTTTTTATAAAATTTTCATAAAGCTGCTGAAGAAGTCGTAAATTTGACTTTATCATTCAAATTATCAAGTTTATGAACGAACAATTGAGTGAATTTCGTACTTTTTTTTAGAATTCTATGAGAAACATCAGAGGACGGGTTTTCACATTTTATGACTATTTAGAGTTTTCTGAAGTTTGAGCAAGATATTTTTAGTGTCATTGCATATTTTAACATAAATTAAAAAAATTATGATTAACAATCGTTGAATTTTCAATTTTATCATAAAATTCTTGAACATGCTCAAACATGCGCAATATGTCGAATATATTCTTATATTTAGTTTTTAAAGATTCGAATTTTTCATTTTTACAATTTAGCGATTTTTAAATTGATATAAATTAAATTTCGTTTTTTCTAACTCTAATTCCATTTTAAATAATCAGTTTACAGAGTCCCAACACGGTACCATGCTATTAGCTGTGCAATTTATCGAAATAAAAATATCATTCTTGCATTGATATATTCTTTCCTGAAAGTAATTTTTTTTATTTCTCGGGATATTTACCTCGTCAAACACTCAAAAAATGTTCAGTTATTCTTAGTTCGAAAATAGTAAACGATTTTAGTGAAATCGGTTTACCTTGAGATATACTAGGCTCAATATGATCGAGATCTTTCTATTTTGATAAAACATAAAGACTAAATTATTAATTCATTTTGATAGAACAGAAGAACCTAAATTATGAATTTTTATCTTTTATCACCTAATTAAGACGGATTAATCGCGCGTAAAAACATGAATATATTTTGAATTAAAAATCCAAAATTCTGTAAACATGTTTGTTAACATATTATATAATTAAAAATAGTTATACAAATGATTATGTGAGTTAATAATTTTAATTATGGTATATTTAATGATTTTATGTCAATTGTGGTGCTTTAAATTTTAGAATCTAAACCCTTATGGCATATGGTTTAAATTTATTAAAAATATAATTTGTTCTTTGAAGGTAAATGATACAAAGTATTCTTAAAATTGATTATATAATACATTTATAATTGGTTGAAGATTAACACATAATAGATATAAAGCATTTTAATTTAAATTAAAAAAAGTACTATCTTACGCGTTGTTTAAATCCTGAGAGATATATATGTTAAATGAAATTTGACGGTTTTTAGAGTGTTCTAGATTTTTAAAATGGTTGTCTTTTACAACATTCTTGAATGATCCTGCATTTGATCAAAGAGCGTTAAGGACAACTCATTTTTTTACCACACGCATGCCCAAAAGGATATTTTTCTTGAATATACCAACAATTATGAATATAACCCTTCATTAATCATTCTATTTTCTTTAAAGTTTTAATTTGTGCTAGATGCAGCAAGAATACTGAAGAATGTGATATAGTTTTTATCTCCCAACATATTTAATCGTCCCAGTTTAAATTAACAGGTATTGCTAACATCAAAAATCGTTTAATTAAGGCAAATGTTAGTTAAAATCAATATAAAACTGTATAAAACGTAATTATCAACTCAAAACCGCCACTCATTGAACTCTCATGGTATAATAAGATTAAAATCTACCAGATCTCATAAATCTGTCATAGGTTCTGTTTATAGGTTGTTTCTTGGATATAAGCCAACAAGCCAGCTTTACACTTTATTTTATTGATATACGTACAATTTGAAAGGCAGAATTTAACCATCTGTTATCCTGAAATTTTAAATGTGCTGATATTCTCCAGTTTATATGAAATTAAGAAAGCACTTTTCCAACAGCGCAAGCGTGTTTTTATATACATATTTTATACAGATTCTTGAATTCTCTCTTTCAACCTAAATGCTAAGCAAATGAAGATATGTGAAATTGCAAAAATAAGTCAAATATAAACATCTCAAATACATGATCCTTCAATTCAGGACAATCCATCAGTCTCTGACAAGCTATGAGAAAATCAAATATAAATTCCACACAAGCCAAAGCAAAATCTTAATTTGAAAATTTTTTAAATGGAGTTATATTGTTTGCTCAGATCCAAACAATATATTTAGATAACTAAATCAGATATATTTTGATTTAAATGTAAGCTTAAGTAAAAATGCAAAAAATTAATAATAGCATTTTCATGGTTTATGATTGTTGAAATTGTAATTTATAAGTTTCAGATTGGAAAAAAACCTAAATTTTAATTTTACATTTAAATTCTTGAAATGTCAAAAGGAACAATCAATAACACGCTGTTAAATTTCAGTAATTCATTTAAAAATAGCCATTTCAAAATTTATTAGGAAAGTTATATACTTTTACTCATACTTTAAAGATAAATAATAAATTTTATAAATGTAAATTTCGATGATTTTTACCTTATCGATCATTCTCACTTCATTCATGACAAATATTATTTTTCAAACACGAAAGTAAAATTTTGAATAAAATTTAAATCGTTAACGATTCAAGGATTTATTTTTAAAAGCGAATTAGTTTTAAAGATTATGAAAAAATATTTTTTAAACTCAAGTTAACTCTGATAAATTCTTTATTTTAACATCATTGACTCACCTTACTTTGCTAAGCTTTTTTTAATCACGACGAGGTTTTTTAAGTGTTAGCACGTTGAATTATATATACCACGATAGGTGGAAGCAGCGCTGAGAGGTCAATTGGATAAATCAACTGCCGGCATCGCTGGGTAGTTGGTTAGATCTTTTCAGCGGCTCATACTTTTACAACACTGAAAATTCGAAAGTTCAACTATGAAGAGATGTGAGAACTCATTTTGTTAACCCTAAGATTTATATTATAAAATAAGTATTCTGCAAAAATTTTCCTTCATCTATAAGAGGAATCAGTCTTATTTTTATCGTTTGCACTTTTGTCTTGATTTCAGATCATGCGTAATCATCAATTCATTGATTTATTACTAAAGTCTGTTTTTTCCCACATTAAAACGTGATTTTATCGCAATCTTTAAAGAAGAAAGTTTTCAGATTATTTGAAACAGATCTTCATTATGATATTGAATAATGTAAAATTTCTTACATCTCTCAAACTTGATTAATTTTACTGTTATCTGAGAATATTTTGTATTTTTTAGTTTGAAAGGAATGTAGGTATTAACTCACAGATAAATCTTGAGATACTATGGGTGAATTTGAAAATATGTTCATAAAAATTTACAATATTTGAAAAAATTGTGTTCCAAAAAAACGATTCTTGAAAGAAGAAAAAAGTTTGAGTTAAAAAACAAGAAAGTTAAATCGAAAATTTTTTAATTCTAACGTTTACCATTTTAACTTCATACACTTGCCTAAATGTTAAAACTTTGAAAGATAAACATATCTTTTTTCTTAAAATATTTCAAAATCTGGTTGTTTTGAGCTAGGCGTGAATTTTATGTCTCTTTCCTGCTGTGTATCGCCTCACTTTTGTTCTTTCTGCTATGATGTAATTTAATTTATTTTTGTCTGTTTAAAACTGTTATTCAAGGTTTTTAATTCGATTTTGATAAAAAGATTTTAAAATCGATCCTATCAAAATAATTTTATCATGAACTGATGTAGAATTGATCAATCATTTTTATAAATGTTTAAAAGATTTCTTAATTTTATCTTAAATTATACAAACTGATGAGGCTAAAAACCATCATTTATTATGAATACGGGCATTTATTGCTTAATTCTTGACAAAATTAAAATAATAAGAAATTTGTTGTCAAATTCTTGAAATATTTATAATTTAACAATCGATTTTTGCGACTTTTATAACTATCAAATAATTTTATTTTTAGACCGTCTTTAAGATCTGACTTAATTATAGTTTTCACTTTTTAAACGACATATTTAAGGTAAATCCTCTATAAATGTGAAATTGGAAAAAACTTCAAATATAATGGAAAGAAATGCCAGATAAAATTTTTAACCAAGGAATAACATCGAACTGTTTATATATTAACCCCATGACTTTTTTATCTAAAATATATGAAAAGTGTATGTCAAGGATGTAACAGAAAATGACGCGCACGTTTCACCATACTCCGCAAATGTTGAGACTCCTTATTTCGTTTGTTGTGTATTACTTCTTAATTTTAATTATCGACTGATGAAATATTAATATATGAGCTTTGCAATAGTTTATAAATGTAAAGATCAAAAAATTTTATAAACTAACAATCAATGGCATATCATTAATTTGTAAATACATAAAAAAACATGTTAAAATTGAGGTTAACATTCTTTCTGAATTAAACACTATTGATATTAAATTTTTAGTAAAATAATTTTACTTGTATATTTCTTCATTAAATGTTGTTAAAATCCCAATTTTTTCATTTTTCTACTTTCAGTCTTTGGTGTGTTTTATGTTTATAAATTTGAACTTTTTAGTTCTATATCTCCGATCATTAAATATTTTTCAGGTAGTGCTATATTTTCAAGGATCTTGACATATAAAATTCCATCAAGGATGATGTCTATTTGATTCAAACTTTTCATTGATTTTGTAGTTTTACATCTCAATCAAAATTATGATTTTCAATGATTTTTAAAAATTTGACAACTACACGAATAAGCTGTATTTGAAAATTTGTCACACCGAAATTTCCATAACCTATGCTCGTTGGATGATTTAGTAATGTTTGAGATTCTATGTCATAAAAACGATAAGTTATATTCGATTTTCTCGAAATATAATAATTTTACTTGAAATCTCATATCATGTGAAAAATGAATTTTCAGATAATTATAAAGACTAAATCAGGAAAATTACGTATTCTTCCAATTTTATTTCAAAAAGTTAAGCGAAACATAATTTTGACTCATCAAAAATAAATAAATATACTACAAGGAAAATTTATAAACTGTTTTTCTTTAACTTACTTTTGCCTTTTATTTATATAAAGTCATAAAAATGATCAAAGGAAATAATTTCTTTCGTTTTTGTATAAACACAAGAATCGTTAAAATATATGCAAACCTATTATTCGTGTTTCACACGTAAAATTTCCTCATTGACTGAAAAATTAAAATCTTTGATGAAAAGAATAATAAACTGAAAAATCATTTTTACTTCAGAACATTGTTTACAACTGACATTTTATTATTTTTATGTTTAAAAAGAAAATATTTTTCAAACAATTTCAAAGATAAAAGGAAAATTCAAGGAGGCGAGTAGTTATAATCTTCGTAAACACCGACCATATTTCGTTTTTGGAAAATGTTTGTGTAACTCGATCTCAACTCATTAATTTGAAATAAGCTAAAAGTATAAAAAATATTTCGTTTTGGGATTATATATAAACTCAATTTCTGACATTATATGAAGTGGCAATTTTGATATTTATAAAAGATGGTTCTCATACACAGTTTATATGATAATAGTCACTAAATATTTCAATTTAAAAATTATTTTCTCACAATGTCGATAAGTTATATCACAATAAGTTGTTACAAGGTATATTAACTGGTTCATTCTTATATATCTCTATTCAACTCAAATTATGGCAATTGAATTAATACAAATGACTTGGTTACTCAGTTGAAAAATAGAGACATATCTTAGATACCAGAATTAGGAATGAAATTCATTAAGTCAAAACACGAAAAAAAAAATTTAACAAAAATTAAAAAATCAATTATATTGGAACAGTTGATACAAAAATTTAATCCAGTTTAATCGAGAACGTCAGATCAAATAAAATCCTTTGAAATCTCATACGGTGACTTTTAAACTATAAAAAGTAAGTTTTTTTTATATGTCATTACTAATGTATTAAATAAAATAGAAAATATAGTTTCATAATATGACTTCATAAATATAGAAAATTAGTTTTTAAATCAAAAACTGAATTCATCAGGGTAATTACCACTGTTTTTCTCCACCTTGTTGGCTACAGTAGTGTTATTTAAGGTGAGCTTCTAATTTCAATGGTCAGTTCTCATGATAGAATTTTTTACTAATTTTCTAAATTTTATTCGATTCACAGATTAGCTTAAAAGTGAGGTAATTAATTAATTTATTTATTTTACTGTATTTTTAAAAATAAAAAGCGCCAAATTTTCAGAAATTATTTCTTACCTTTAAAGTTTTCACATTGAAACGTTTTTATTAAATTAAAGCTCTGGGCTTGTTCATTTAAGAATAAAACTTAGATTAATTTTCTTATTAAAATTTAAAATACAAGAATATTTTTTTTTAGAACAAATGATTCTGTTTTTACGATATGAAAAAATTTTTGGCAATGCTTCAGTTTTTCATAAGAGAACTTTAAAGGATTTGATACCTATAATAGTTCGAGTTATTAATGGCTCCATTTGTCTTTATAGGTTATAAAAGGGAATTATCAGAGATAATAAATCATTCGTCTAAATTCGTAATCTTTAAAAATAAATCAAAATTCATTGTATTTCTATGTCCATATTTTTTATCGCCATTTATAAACGAGATGATTTTCTTTGTTTGTGTTAAACATAACTTAGTTCCAATTATCTTTCAATTAAAGATTTTGATCTCCGACGTAAAAATATAAATTATATAAATTTAAGAACAAAAGAGCCGACATTCTCAGATATGTAATCTGTAAATAATAAATTATAAATTTTTAAATTAACATAAGATGTCAATATATCTACTTTTACATATTATTGTTTTTCATTTATTTTTAGTATTTATGATTTTGAGAATAATATTCAAAAAGAAGTTTCTCACCTGTCGATTCTCATTATCTATAATCTAGCCGAGGCTCTATATATTCGTAAACCAACAAAAAGAAAATTATAAGTGCCATTTAATCAATCAAAATAATATTTTGAAGACCAATATTTATTTTTATCTGTTAAAAATTCTAAAATTTTATTTTCAATAAAACTTGTAATTTTCACTTAATTCAACAAAATTCGGGCTTATTTAGTTGTATCAAAAAATTTTCACGTCGAAAGGAAAAAAATGTTCTCTTAAGAAAATAAAATTTAATGGAAATATCTTGCTTAAATTTGTTTCTTTTTTATTCAAATAAATTATACGTACATGAAAGAATTATATCAACTCGAGAAAATATCTATTTTTAAAATTTAACAACAGCTCAAACATTTACCATTTATTCCCATAAAAAACAGAACTAAACTTTTTTCGTTCGATGGTGAATGTTTTCAATTCATGTGAAATATTAGAGCACATTTTTGGATGTATATGGCTCATTGACAGAAGAAGAAATTGGAAATGTATGGACGCGTGTAAAAATAGCTCAACATACGAAAACGTGAATTTGACACAATATATACGAGTAATTTTATGACTAAACGATACAGTTATAACTCGTTCCAATTACACTTTTTTATAGTTAAATTGTGAAAAATTTGACATTTAACAAAAATCATAAAATTTTTTTTCACAGTGAATGACCAGGTTAATTTGTCAACATTCATTTTAGAATATATTAAAAGATTTTTCAGATAATAATCCATTTCAACAAATATAATAAGTCAGGAGTTTATGAAATAATTACCGCTTCAAAAATGGATATATAATTTTCAATCAGTTTATAAATGTTTTTAAATTTCTCTCCATATGTTCTTGAATATAGTCAACTAAAATGTCATAATTAAAATAAAAAATCGTGTATCACTTTCATACATTTGGATTTTTATAATTATTTATTCACCAACCATTAAAACAGAAAGTTTTGATGTTTTGAGAAGAAAGTCGATAGGTAATATACTTTATTAAAGAGGCTACAACTCTTTATGGAGTTTAGTTCTATGTAAGTTCATAAAACCACACAAATAAAATGAACGTTAAATTTTCATTTTCTTAGATGATGTAACTCAACTCATAAACTGATATTTATATTTTTCAATTGATTCAAGACAAACGATTGAAACTTAAATTCTGTTTAACAAGCCTCAATGCTAAATTCAATTTGTTTTTATAATAAAGTTTTGCATAATGTTTCTCAAATATGCTCCTCAAATTATTACTCTTTAAAAAGTCAAATTTAAAAATCTTAAGTTATGTTTTATCTTTATTTTTTTTACAAAGTAATCATCATCAGGCTTTTAAGAATAATCTCAGAAGAGGATTGGGCGTGAATATATTTATTATTAGATAGATTGACAATGAAGATAACCAGATGATCAGAGAGTATGAGGTGAGTTTTAATTATTTTCGATCAAGCATCATTTCATTAAATTGATAAAAATGTCAAAAATAATTTTCTCATTAAACAAATTTTGTTCATGGTTATTACACAATATTTAAATATAATTTAAAAGTGATGGTATTAATTGATAAATTTTTAAAACAATCTTGATCATGTAAAATTTACAGAAAATAAAAAAATGAATTTAGCATCATATTTTATTCATAATTTTTGTTTCTAATATTGATAGAATTTATGCGAATTTCTAATGTTAAATGTCATGAAAGAGACGATATCCTTATACATTTACACTCTAATTTAATATAATTTACCAAAGTATAGGAAACAGTTAGGAACTCTGGAACGGTTTGAATTTGAAACATGAAACAACTTGAAAATATTTCCTTATAAAATTCATAACAATACCGAAGTGTTTTCTGTTTCATGTTTAACACGAATATGAAATTCTTTAAGATGTTAATGACATTTTTTTAATTAAAATGAATGTTTTTTGTCAGATTATATGTACTGGATTCCACTTTAATTTTTATTAAGCAGCTCACGCATTTGTGGATAACATAGCTTTCTTCATCACTTATATTTCACACTAAATCAAATCAGTTGCAATTCAAACTTAGTAATTTTAAAACCTTTTAAATTAACTGAAAATATGTTGTATTTCAGGAAACAGAAAAAGCTAAAAAGGAGATATCTATCATTACCAAAATTAAAATGTAGGAAATTAAAACGAAAACAAACCAAAACCTGTACGAAACGTCGTTTATTGAATTTTAAAAAATTATAAATTTTCAGTCAATCATTCATAAGATAAGTTTATTTAAATTTTAGATTTATCACATTAATTCAAATCATTTATCAATGTATATTTAACCAGCTGCAATCTGAGATAAAATACTTTATATAATATTGATAAATTAATCTTTAAAACATAAAACTCCCAAACATCAACTTTCAATTCTTTATATAGTTTCAAAGGTGAATTTTGATTTTATGACGTAAATTCTCCAAAATCCATGAAAAATGTACTTTTTTCAGTTAATTTAGATGAGCTGTTACTCAATCATTTTTAAGGTGCCTTAATTTTAACATCAAACGAAGAATATTAAAATTTATCATTTAAATTTTTCTCAAACTTATCTTCTCCAATAAATATGCATATTTATCAAACAAAAAAGTATAACTTTTCGGTTATTCTGACGAGTGTCTAGTTTGTCAAGCTCTAAGCTGAAACCTAATGTAACCTTTCTGGTTTGAAATTTTTGAACAATGTTCTTGTAAGAATTTGTCAATTTTATTTAAACCTCGACATTTTGTAAAACCAAAATATTAAAATGATAAATTTTAATTTTTCAAAGTTAGCGTTCCAATGTGGGTTTGCAACTTATATACATAATCATTGATTTACCTTATAATATCACTGTTCATTCAAAAAATGTTCTCCCTCAAGCAAAAGAACTGTCGAGCACGCATAACCTTTTTTTGCTTGATATGAATTTTTCATTACAAACCATATATCATGTTATGTCATGATTTTTGTGTTCACACAGGTGAAGTGTCAGAAGTATTTGCAAATAATTACACAGTGCATATGATAATTTACAATTATTTTTGAATATATCTTACCTTTGATCAAAACAAGTCTGTAATATATCTGATTATAATTCCTAGATAATCGTTTTTCCAATTTAATTTGGAAATCAGTTAATTTTTTAATAAAATGTTGAATTTTGTTCTTTGAGGATTGTCTTTCATAAAATACTTGGATGTATTATAAAAACCATTAAAAACTTTAGAAACTGATCAGATAATTAAAATCCTATTCATAATGTTAAAATTAAAATTGACTTTTTTCTAACCTTGATTCTTGAATGGTAAGTACGTAAGTCAGAGTAAGTTACACAAATTATCAATTATTTTATGAAATTATCACATAAAAATTTCTACATTTCTATTGTATGTCAGAAAATGAATCAGAGTATTTTTTGTACGATTTTATTATTGTGATTATTTCAAAAAATTTGATTCTCGTCAGAGGCCTGGAAAATATGTGAATGATTTTTGAAAACATTTTAGAGGAATTAAAATCAGTTTCAGTATAAGGAACCGTTAGCAATAAAAAGTTTCTAAAGCTTTTTTGAAAGCTAATATTTACTAGGTTATTTAAAAAAATATAAATATTTTCAGCACCATACTAAATGAAAAATAAATTCAAAAACTCGAGAAATCATTGAGGTAAATAAGCACAAGTTCTCAAGTATCAACAATCAAGAGATTTGGTAAACGAGCTAAAATCAAATATACTCAAATTATATTGTTTTTCTGAAATGAATATTAGGGTTGATAATCATTTCTTCAAAAATCATTTTCAGCTGTTAATTTTATCATATATTTTTTAACATATCTAACTCAATCTTCCTTCTATTAGATATATTATAACTTTAAAAAACCATTGAATGTGCTCATTTTTCGAAATATGATGCACTTTCGACATCTTTTCAACATTTATTAGAGTCTTTTACAGGAGCTTTAAACTAGATGGAAAATTCACACGACAGATTTTGCTTTCATAACTTTCTTTTTATTATGAAGATGAAAGTTTGACAAAAATGACAAGAAATATAAATGCTAAATATGACAATTACAAAACTTAGAAACTACATAAATTAAGGTTCATTTGATGTGAATTTAAATTTAAATATTATGAATAGTATTTCAGATAAACTAATATTCTTAGAGGTTTAATTATTTAAAAATTTAAGGTGTTTTTTGTGTGAATAATTATCGAAATATTGAGGAAATAGACCTTAATACAAATAGAATATCATATTTCTAAGTTAATATGGAGATGAATCGTAAAAGATATGGTTATGTTCTACTTACAAAATATTACATGATAAAAATCTAAATTTTCAAAATATTCTTATCCTAAGAAAGATTTTTAAGAACATGTATTTATATTTGACAATAATTTGATGATTAAGCTTTAAAATAACTTAAGACCTCCAACATTTCTTTAACTACAAAATTATGTGTTTTCATGAAATCCACATCTGTATATATTCAAATAATACCCTTAAAATTTCCCAAATTCTTGATTACCTAATAAATAACGTTTTAATTTTGAAAAAAAGTATTTTAACATGGGAACTTAAATCTGTATACAATTTTTTACATGGTCATATTTCTAATTTACATGCAATGCTCAAAATTTCTGTTATCCAACGTGTTTATATTTTCTTTTTAAATGTAAGATTTAAAAATATAAACTGAAAACCACATAAATTAGACAGTATTTTTATCAAAGGTTTTTTCGACATTATTTATGATACTTAGGATACAAAGCTTCAAATTTAACTGTAACTTTTTCATAGTTATCTACTTTTACGAGAATTTACATTTTTTTCTTTTAAATGATTCAAAATATTGATGATAACTGTTAAAATGCTGATTGATATAAAATGTCTTACAATTTAATATTTCAGAATTTGTTTATTTTTTGATAATTTAAGGTATATCTTGATGTAATGTGATAAAATATATCATAATTTTTCTTACTTTACCTCAGACTAAAGTGCATTAAATACATTTTAATGTTGATCTTCTGATGAATATTATTTTTAGATATCATGTGAAGGAGACTGACTTTTGTAAAACGTTTTCAAGTTTAAAATTTTTCGGATAAATGTAACTTTGATGAAATTGACGTTAATTTTCTTCATTTTATTTGAATAAAAAAATTTATCATTGTATGGTTATAACAAATTAATTGAATTTATATTGGCCATCTGTGGGAACTATAATACACAAATCTACTGTCTTAAGTTGATCGAGTCCTGATTTAAGGTGGAATGGTGATCATATGAAAGTAAAATTTTCAATAGTTCTCTTGTATAAATGTCAAAATTTGTGATATTTACAACTACTAATGTAAAAGGAATTGATAAATATTAAATAAATTATATCATTTTTGAAAACTTTTTACTTCTCCCAAAAACGATAAACTGTGGTTGTGATTGCTCAATAGTGGGTCATAAAACACAGGGAATTATATTCAATAAAGATTAGTCAAGGTTTTTAAACTTTGAAAGCGTTAGAAGCTGATTTATTCATAGAATCAATCAAAAAATAAGGTTAACTTTGTAACGTGATTTCATACGGGATAGTTAAAAATGTCAATGAAAAAAATTTATGACTGTAACTTGTTTAAAATCCTCAAACATGTTTTCCAGTTTGATCTGCTATAAGTTATTTTTCATTGAGAAGTTTATGATTGTTGCAAAATCATTTTATCTCAATATTTTATTCACTCTTCTCTCATCATAGAAAGTATAAACTATGTTGATCTATGTTAAATAAAGCTACAAACTCACCCATTCACAAATTGGAAAATCGACTTATTGATTTGTTTGAAAACATCCTCAAATTTTTTATCGTACATATACAGGTTCAAAAATGTTAAAAAAATTGGTTGACCAAAGAAATATCTGCAAGAGCTTGTTTTATCTGAAAGTTTTTACAAAATGTTTAAAAAAGGTAATTCTATTTGGATTAAAACACCTATCCTGTAGTTAAGATTGCATGATTTTCACAATATTTTATGTTAAATTTGTATTGTTTTAATATTGAACCGGGAGAACTAAATAGTTATTTTCTAATATATTCATGGTGTGTTCGTAAAATGAATACATCAAGCGAATGAATTATAGTATTAAACATCCTTTAATTTCAAACCTTTAAAAATTGTCATAAAAAATGAAAACTATGTTTTGTTATTTTTAAAATTATAATCTTTATTTTTTAATACAAGAATATTTATGTGATTATACTTGAAGTATTTTTTGACAAATCTATTTTCGAAAAAAAAACAATCAACGAGAAAATCAATTTATTGGCATCGATGTTGAAAATCATGTTCCATGTTAAACAATCTTTTTATGTGTCTAACTTTTTTGTCAGACAGTTATCTGTGAAAAATCTACAAATAAGTTTTGAAGGTAATGGTAAAAAATCTGTATTTATTTTCTTATTATCAGTCTTGTAATTTATTCTCAATTTTCATCATATATATATATTGATATCCACTTTCTTTTAAATTCACAAAGAAATTTAAATCTATTCTGTGACATAAAAGCTAAAAAAATAAGTTTTCAAAACCTTGCAATATCAGAAAAAAGAGAAATCTGAAAAATTATAATTTACCAAGGTAAGGCGCAGAAGATCACGACGTAGTTATCAGACCCCAACTGGAGGATGGATACACATGTAAACGCTGTTGGAAAAATGCCCTGATATGTGTTGATTCATCGTTCTTAGAAAAACAAAGTTTTCAAAAGATATTTTATTTTTAACATTGTACAGTTGTTTGATTTTCAATATTGATCAAAGAAACCTGTAAATATTTTTCTCATGCATTCATAAATAGTTATGCTCAGCCTTTGACTGAATTCGTCGAAAAATAGTTATTATTCTTATTTGAAAGAGATTTCTTAATTTAGACCATAAAATTTTCTTGTTTTTGAAGTTTTGATTCTATTATGATTTATACGAAATTTTTATGTATGAAAAGAATTAAAAATGCTTTTCGAAAAAACTTTTTTGAAGTCAACATTTTATGTTATAATCCACATATATGTAAAAAAAAGTTATTAAATATCTCAAACATTTAAATAATGCTTTCTGTTTGCGTAAAGCGATAAAATATGTAAAAAAACTAGATCACTCATCATTTCTCTAAAGTGTAACTCAGACAAATCGAATTTTTAAGAATAACCACAAATAAAATTTCTCTCTATCAATACAAATAAA
This sequence comes from Neodontobutis hainanensis, assembly GCA_024349245.1. NCBI lineage: Eukaryota > Metazoa > Chordata > Actinopteri > Gobiiformes > Odontobutidae > Neodontobutis > Neodontobutis hainanensis. Next base: position 71,347 of record JALDNG010000786.1, read on the forward strand.
TTAAACACCTCCACAACGTTAAGAAAAATAAAGCACAACATCTAGGTGATTGCTATTATATGGTACTATAACAACGAGTATTAATCTTCCTCTTGATTCAAAATATCGAAATAGAAATGTTGACTTTTCTTTTGTTGGTTTTATCAGAGATAATCATTTAATGTTGCATGTTTAATGTTTCATAGTAGTTTCAAGGTCGATTCTGTTTTTCATGATTATAAACCATTGTAAAAATATAGATTCCTTTTACAGGATTTTAAGACAGTTCCACATTCAAAACAATTTATTTGTATTTGGAAAAATAAATTTTAAAATGAGTTAATAAGAATAAAATTCAACGCTTAAGACATTTTTATCATCAATATTCATAGCCTTATATTTTAGTAATTTATGAAATATCTTATCAAAATATAATTAAAGATACTAGAGAGTCATAATAAATCTTAGTTAAATCTAAATTCATAAGTGCACAAGGATAAAAAAAATAATTAAAAAATTTATTACATTTTGATTTTTAGTCCTGAAACAAAATTCCTCAATAGAATAAGTAGTGGTTGATATTAGTATTTATGGATTGTGATTTGACATCTTTAATCAGTAGTTGAATGAATAGTTGGATTTGAGTGAATTAAAATTAAATAACTTTCAAAAAGTAATTTTTCTAAGAGTCGTTGGATATCTTTTATCTTCGTCAAAAGAAACTGATTAAGCTTAAAAATTATAAAAAATTCGTAGCAGCGTTTCAAATTGTTCTCTTAATCATTTTCGAAAATCGTGAGAATAAACATATTCTCTCCCTTATTATTATAAAATACTTTTAATATTCTCATTTCACTAAAGATCGTCAAATATCTCTATGTTTTCACCCACATTGAAAAAATTGGTAATTATGGTATCTTTCCGAGTAAATGCGATATCGAAGAAGAAAAAGGATAATGAAAGATTGTATCATGTTTATGTTCTCTTTTGTTTGATAAACTATTTCTTCTTTATAAATGATATTGAAGACTTCTTGATGTTACTGTGAAATTCCTCTTTCGATCCTTGATTAATCTGCTTGTAAAATTATTTTATGCTCATAAAAAGTAGCGCGAGTTCTGTTGTGAAATCATTCTAAATTTTATGGATTAAAATGTGCTGGTTTAAATATAACACGAAAATATTGTAAATTGAAAATGAGAATAATTTGTATTTTACCTATGAAGATTTTCAATATCTGGAAACATATGATTTTTAAATTAGTCATCAAAAGATATATGATTTAAAATGAATTTTCGTTATTTTAATCTTCTTATGATACCTCTGTAACGCGCAAATCGATGAAATTCCTTTTAAAATACTTCACATGAACCAACGTAAAATGAAGATTTACAGAATGGATAAAATATAAAAAACCAGAAAATTTACTTGTAAAATAATAATTTGTTTAACTTTGTTTTTGTGCATATGTCCGTAAAAGTGAAAACAAAAAATTTTTATCTGTATTGTAAATCCGAAACGTGAGGATCTCTATATTTGAAAGATAATTAACATTCAAAATTAGCAGTGTGATAACATTGGTATCTTCACTTAAAAATTCTTTATAATGCACTTTTTAAAATTTTCATAAAGAATAAAAATTCACCATTGTAAAAATCAAAGTTATATATATAAAGTTAATCATATTACTGTTTCATTAATCATAGAATTAACATTATATTAAGGAAATCTTGCGTGCACTGTTCAAGTTAGCATTATGAAGGTTTTCCCATCTCAGATTACTTACTTGAGAAATTTTAATTTTTTTACTTTAAAGAATAACACAATTTCCTGTCTTTGGATGGATTTAAATTAAACGTCATAACATAAATAAGGTTTCTCTTGATGACTCGAATTGTAAAATTTTATATCACACTATATTCACGGGAAAATCTTGCAAGTAAAACATAAATTGACTGATTTAATTTAAAGCTAGATTTTCAACTTTGGTAAGTTTTTATTTATATTCACATCATGTTTTCTAAACAATATTAGGCGTGAGAAAAATTTATATTTATCGAAATATCAAAAATTAGAAAAAAAGTCAACAAAAATTATATTATTATATTTTACTCAAAGTTAATTTGAATTCTTGCATCAGAAATCATTCAAAATTATCTCAACTTCTGATCATACTGACATAAAATATAATTTCTTAAATGCCAGTCTGAATTAATTTAGTAACGCCTGAATAGATGGGTAATTATTTTTAAAATTTTTGATTTTATAAGTTTCATTGAGGTCATTGCAAAGTTTATATTTTCACCTATTGATCTTGTTTATATGTTTAACCAGGTTTTAAATATGTTTTCATATTGTTTGCATTTGATGAAAATTATCCTATTTTTAAAACAAAAAAATTAAGTATGCAGTCAAAACCATGAATATATTTTCATGTAAAAATAAGATTTTAACTAATTCTATTTTTACGCAAAGGTTTCAGAAAATAAATCCCTTGAAGATGTTAATATATCGAATTTTATCTTTTGGAAAAACTCATAAATATAAAACAATAGATTGATTTTAAATACATTTAGAAAATATCATAAATTTCTGAAAGACTTTAAAATTTTAAGTACCTGACGTATTCTGCGACGTTGATTTCAGAGAGTATCACAAATAAAACAGCTGTCTAAATTTTCATTTTTCATTCTTTGGTAAATATGGCATTCAAGTTAAAGTATTAATAAAATATAAACAATTTAATTTCATGTTCATTGCCGACCTTGTGTAAGTTGCCATAAACTGTCTGAAAATAACTTTTACATACTTACAATATTGCATTCAACTGAATATTAGTGTTTTACATGTTTAAGTATACCCAGGTTTGAGCTCGTAAATGCATGGTCCACTGTGGTGATAAATTGTGATCATCAATCGTCCTCTAGTTAGACTTCTGCAGAGTTCATCCTTTACAACAATTAGATTTTTTAATTTATTGATGGGTTTATCGTCGACTATAATTCAAATTTTAGAGTTTATGTTTTATTGTTTACATTATCAACACAATTAATTTTATTTAAAGGAGTCTTACGATTCTTATTTAAATGATAAAAGTAAAAATAAATGTAATTTTACTGCTTAAATTTGTTCGGTGTTCTCGTATATTAACGACAGTGAGATATATAAAATCGTTTCCTGTTTATAGAAAATTAAAAATATCATTTTTCGAAGAATTATAAAATTGCACAGAGTCTTCTAAAGAGAAAATAATAAAACAGTGTTTTTTTATTAAGTCTGCTCTCCATTTAATTTGGGTTAAAATAATGTCAAACGTTTTCTTTCAACAAATAAATTTTGATTATGGAAACATGGGAATTATTATTTTTACATTTAATAGTTTTTCTTCGTTTTAATACGAAGTGAATCAGATCTTTAATTTAAAAATAAAATGAATGTTTTCATAGAACGATTAGCTTCTTAATGGATATTAATTCTCAAATTTCTATCAAAAGATCGAGTTAAACATGAATGTAATCTTTATCATTGAGTATTCAGTTTATCTCATGTAAAACGACTGAAAATATGTAAATGATTTATCTTTCCCTACTAGCTACAGATTTATCAAAAATTATTACGCTTGAGTAATAATAGGTTTTAACTATTCTAATTTAATTGAAAAAATTAAGAAATTTATTCTATTCCTTTCAATTTTTCCGAATTTAAATTTTTTTGTTTCGCTTGATGTAAAAATTATATTCAAACTGAGCAACAACCATGGAATAATAATCAATAAAAAGTCACTAGTTACTATAATAAATAAATTGATAAAATATTTTTTTAAGTGCAAATTCCTTTAACTAATTAATAAATCATTTTAAAATCTTTTATATGTGAATACGATTGGTCAATTTATGTTGAATTTTGATTTAGTATGATGATGAATATTCCATGATTAAAAATTATAAAATACTTCCGACTATTAACTTCTCTTTTCTCTAGTTTTATCAGCTTATAATACATGTTTTCTACTTTATTCTAAATTTAGCTCAAAGAACTTTGTTAAAATCAAATATGTCAAATGCAATATTAATAAAAAAAGGTGCTTGATATGAATATATAACTTACTGTTGACAAATTCAAACAAAATTAACAAGTATAAAATCACAATAGTTGTTGAAATAATTTTATAGTAATAACAAGCTTTTAATTATTATAAAAATAGTAATCTGTGTTTTTGACTAAAGAATTAAACAATAAGCTAATAGGATTAAAATATTCCGAATATTTGATCTTTTCTTTGTAAAAAATATGACTATTAAAATTTACATACAGAAAGTTTTTAAAATTTTGGTTGAATAGTAATTTCTCATCTTATCTCAGACGATTTCGACATAGGTCGAAGAAAACGATTAAAAATAAAAAAAAATTCAAAAATATTATTTATTAAAATGTAAATTTGATTTCTATGATAGAACTGAGCAAACCAGCCCCAAAACCTGTCGTATGCTCGCAGAGTCACAAAAATTCATCTAGAAATTGTCCAGGTAATTTTCAACAGCTTTCCCATCTTCATTATTTGAGACTTTTCTGATTATGGGTGAAATTTCAAGTTTTGACGCATTCAAGTTCTCCTAGATTGCGTTGGTATCAGCACTACTGCTTGGATCTATGAAATTTAACGAATGATTCTCCTTTTGGTGCTTTTATGATTGATTTAGGTTACGTAGCTCCTAAAGCAGCCTGTCATAATCTTAGATCCAGGGAGAAAACAATTTGAAATACTCTGGATCAACGTCTCCGCCTTTCTATCAAGAACATTAACTAGAAAAGCTTTTCTTTCTGTGATTCTCCCCACCCACCCAAGAACCCAAGCCACCAAAACATGATGGCCTCAATGGTATTTATTTTTGTCCATTGTTGACTCGTCGGTTTTGAGAGGAAAACCAAGACTCCCAATTTGACAGTCCACAAGATCTAAGGTGGTCCCACCATCTATTGCAAATAATTAATATTTTGTGTTATCGTTTTTGGACCTAAACCCGCAATTTTAAAGATTTGATTATGTTTAGCTCCTGCGAGCATAAAATAGAATAGATTTAGTGATTCATTTTGTGGTATCCGTGAATGTTCAAAAAACGAATCACTTAACCTGGACCAGTCGTAGCGACAGTTTTTGTTTATACTGCGCCATCGTCAGCTTCTTCTTGAATTATTACAACCAAGACAATGAAATGGTGGAATGATAATTTATTCCAAAAAATACAAAATAGCTGATTCTTTAGACGAAAAGACAGTTAAAAAAATCTTATGAGGAGGCAAAGTTGTTTTACATGCGCGTGTTCTGAGAAAATGGCGAGAGGGAACAATGCACTAAAGATCCAAAATTTTTATTTCTAATCCATACGTGTGCTACGAAGATAATTTAAATATATAAAAATCGACGATAAAATAATTCAGTAAAATTTTTATGCGTTTTTTATTTATCTTTCAAAAATGATAAGATATTAAGTTATTTATTTTTTTATACCCAGTCGGGTCTGAAGTAAAGTACATTGCTTTCTAATTTAGGTATGCATTATAAATGCTGATATCATGTTTATTTACAATATTTATCGACATTATTAAAATAATTTCAAATAATTAAAATTAATTATTTGAATTGATATCTTAGTAAAAAATCATAATTTTTTATTGATTGATGAAACATAACTCCTCGATGAATATAAATTCATTTTACTAAAACACCAGTTTATTACTTTTCAGAATATTAAATAGTTGATTTGTGAAAAAAATTATCCTTAACATAGCGGAGCATAAACTTATATGCTGCCAATACTTTGAATAAAATAATATTCACTATATGTTATGCGCACGCATCGTTATCAGAGTCATTAAGCATTGAGAAATGACATCATTTATTCAACTTTCACGAGTAGTTTTAAAATTAGTTCAGTTTATTAATTATTTATATAAATTAAACGTTCATTTTTCGAAGTGAATATTTGTAATTTGAATGAGATAAATTTATTTTTATTTAAATTTAAAAATTTTATGGCTAAATAAATCTCAGATAATATTATGTTAAACAATTTTGAAAAAAATATCTGACAATGCAAATTATTTCATCTATTATTAATCCTTTCTCTCTGATGAACACGAAGTAATATTTTTACAATGAGTCTTTTGGGTCACTTGAGTAAAGATGGATTTGATAAATATTTGAAAAAACAAACAGTGACCTACCTTGAGTGTTAATTGATGACGTCCAAGAGTTTGATGAAGCTATAGAATATATCATACATAAAAATCAACACTGCGAAAAAATTATTTTAATACCAAAATTTCAGAACGATATACTTGGGCTTATGTCAAATTTGCCTGAGTAATCTTTCTTAGAGATATTTCACTCGTAAAAATAACTTTACAAAACCACCTGACCAGAAAACAACAGGAAATGTGACCGGTGAGTTGTACTGATTGACGTGTTTTATATGAAAATGTTCAAAGAATTTCATTAAAACATGGTAAAAGTAGTTTCAATTTTTTATTTGAAAATGGAAAATCAAAATTAAAGTCGTTGAAAAAACTAAGCTTAACAAATTTTATGTTTATCCTTGAAGATACATAAATTCTACCATTTAATATTTTTAAAATTAAAATATGTTTATGAGAAAAAATTCTTTGTGTCGAAACATTATTAGCCGTTAGAATATATCTACACAGTATTAAAGTTAAATTGAATCATGCATAACATAATTTTTTGTTATTAATAACGAGTACTGATAATTATGAATAAATAAACAAGACTATAAATTCTTTGCACCCCTCGTGATCTTCTAATTCTTTAATACTTAAAATAATGTTCAATAGTTAATTTCTTCGAGGTAAGTTATAAAGAGCATCTTGTTGTGAAATATTAAATTGATAATTTCGATATTTGACTCGTACGGGACGGAGAAGCAAACGTTCATAATTAAGATTTACTTCAAATTTTTTATCATTGTCTTTTAACAAGCTGTTTAACTCATATTTTATGTTGTTTATATATTTGACTTTTTATCTATTATTTTCTAGATAAAAATAATATATATCAAAAATTTACGTTTTGATATTACATAATTTATTTCTGTTTAACTCAGCACAAAATTTCGCGATCTATGTTTGACATTTAAAAACAATTTTAAGTTTATCTATGTGTAAAAACTTATTTTAACCCCTGTTAAATAGATAGGATGTCCTCAAATTTCTTTGCATCTATTATAACTCGACTTTTCAGAATATTTTGCATACATTATAATTCGCATATTTAGCAATTATTTGTATCAATATTGATAAAATCTTGTAAATCGTATAAGCGTTAGGTTTTAATCTGTAAATAATTGCCTTTGAATGGAAGAAATTTGTTAAAATCGTTTCTTCCAGAATCAGTGGATTAACCATTCTTTTTTAAGATATCATGCAAAGAAAACTTGTCAAGATTAAAATAAAAACATTTTTGAAATGTTAATATCGCAGTTATAACTAAAAATAGTTTGGGTCTGGGAAATGAAAAGTGTACATTTATTTCAGCTTTTATGTTTCAATAGAAAATGATAAAAGGAGTGTAATGTTCTGGGAAAATATATTTAAATCAAATCGTTGTCAGTTTTTGAGATAAGCACAAATATAATTACATAAATTAACACGATTTAAATTTTATGGTAGAATCTTGTGTGATGTTTATATAAATATAAAAGGAAGATACAATCCAGCCTCCATACGAGATTCATATTTTTACTGGTTTTTGAAATTAAATGATTTTCTAGTTGTTTATTCCAGACAATAATTTCTCAAATACTTTAAATAAAAATTCTTAAACAGAAGAAATATTTTTTGTGTTCCTCCATGTGAAATCGACAAAATTTATTCGCTTCAGTTGATTAAATGAGTATCTCATTAATTAATTTATACTTTGAATCAAAACGAAATAAGAATCCAAAGTTAATTATTTAAAACCCTCAATTGAGAAAAATAAAATTGAAAAATCAATGATAATTTGGACAATGTTATAAATTAACACCCAAATAATTTATGTTAAAAAATTTGTTAACAGCGCTAATGTGATTCTATTTTTTGTATAATTTAACTAAATTCAACAATATAGTGAAATAATTCTTTTGGATATTGCGCTTCAACAGTAATTCATTGTGAAAAAGTGGTAATACGTAACTGCATATTTCATGCAGTTTTTAAATTCGCAATTTTAATATTACTCTAGTTCATTTAATTGTTTGGATTTTCGCTGAATTATTGGGATAAAAACTGACTTTGATTCATATTCAAGAATAAATCTCACACATGTTTGATTTGAGAACCATCCCTTTGTATAATTGTTCCAAGTATATAAATTTAAAAAATAGCCACAATCGTATGGAAATATGACTTATAGATGCTTCAATTCTTATTCATACATCTGTATGATTTGTAGTCTTTTGACCTGGAATTTTTCCTTATATTCTTTAAATAATCGCATTTTGCACGTTGCTTTTGAGAATTTAGGACAAAATATCTTTTACAAAAATTTATGGCATTCTCAGTTATGTTTAAATTCAAAAATTATAATATTTCTGCTTAATAATAAATACCTCCAATTAAAATTTCAAATTTTAGTTACATTAAAGATTAAACACATGCTTCATCTTTTTTTAACTTAGATGAGTCCAGAAAATTGACTATCAAGTTTTTATAATATTATGGTTAATCTCATATTGCTTGAGTTTCTATTTGACCTTCGCATTTGTAAAATTATGCAGTGGTTTTCGTCTTAAAAACACAAAAATATTATTTTACAATCAACATAACTGAAAGAAGATATTTTATAAAATTTGTACTTATTTAAAATCACACACATTTTACATGTTGATACATCAAGGCATCAAATAGGTATAAATAAACGAATTTCATAATGTATAAATACTATTTATTTTATCGTAGGTTTTTACCTTTAAAACTTAAATCTTTGAAGATTAAATGTGAGAGAAATGTAAAATAAATATATAACTGAATGTGGTGATTGAAATGAAAATATTTCATATTTTACAGATTCGATAGTTTTATTAAATAAAAATAATTTATATTGAATTATTTTTACATCTTTATAGAAACAACGTTTATTCATAATATAAATTAAAAACCTAAAATTTTCGAAATATTTGAATAAAAAACGGAAAATGTTTAAAATTAAATCCACTAGATCGATATTTTATGAAAATATACTTTGAAACGTATTAAGGTATTGATTTTACGAATATAAGGTTTAAAAAAATTAAATAACATTTCAGAAATGATCATGATTCCTCTTTAAGTTCATAGAATAATTTCTTCCTTCAGATTAAAATTTATTTTTACTGATTTTGTTTAAGGGAATAATGATTAACATTCATATCGTTCTTATGATCATTCAAAAGGTGAACGCATAATATCTTTTTAACAATATTATTGTTGGCAGATATGGATATATTAGAGAACTTTTATAAATTTAACCTTATATAAATTCCTGCATATAAGACTATATATAATTTGATAACTGTGGCTTTTTATTAAATTTACCATTTTCTGTTATAAATATTTTTTGTGTCGATTGAACAGACAAAAATTTGAATGATCTTCCTAAGAATACTAGAAAGTTAAAATAAAGAAAAAAGTTCAATGTTCCCACATTAGTGGGCCTCGAACAAACAAATTTAAAATCTTGTAAAAAGTCATAAATCTAGCTCCCTGATCTTTATTACTGCATGCATTTATTGAAATCAGTGTAATCTCTATTTTTGTAAGTCATAGAATTTGTCCATTTGATTTATTCAACCTATTTTTTATACTTTTTCTATTCGAGTAATAATTTGATCCAATTAGCTGAATAAGAAGTCTGAAAAGTTAAATTTTAATACGGGAACGAAGAAGCAGTTAACTGGTAAGTTTTTTTCAAACTCGCAACGAAAAAAAATTGTCAGGTCAGTGAGAAGCTTATTTAAGTATTGATGAAGGATTCATTAAAACTAATAAAACACCAAACAGTGTTGAGATCGTGTGACTTCTTCAAAAAGAAATAGATATGAAAGGAAAATTATCGACCTGAATTTTCAGAAAAAACCATCACTTTCAAAAGTATGGAGAAAAATCAAAAAGTAAAAGTTCACAACAGTTACAAATTCTAAAATTAAAAATAACCATAGATATTGATATTATTGATAATCAATCTAGAATATACATAAAATCTTGAGATATTCAAGATTCTGATGAATTTTATTTTAAAATAATAACTTTGTTTTGATAACGAATGCATAAAAATCAGAAATAGATTCAATATTTTTTGTATATTTTAAAATTATTATGAAAAATACAAAAAATAGTTAATTAAATGTAACTTAAAGATCAAGATCACATGCATATTTTCATATTTCTATTAATCTAATGAAATCATTGATTTTTTATTTTTGATATTACCCTTTTTAAAATAATTGGCGAGTAATATCAAATGAACAAGCATAAGCAAAATATACAAAATTTAATTTTAGGTTTAAATATTAACTTTGAAAAGAGCTAGTTTATTTTAGAAATTTTGCCATTTAACAATTAAATAATCAACAGATTTTTGATAAAGTTACGGGGAAAAATTTACATATCTGAATATATTCTTTATAAAGTCTGATCTTTCCTCGAGGAAAGAGAATTAATGCTAATTTTTGCGCATATATCTAAACTTGTGATATTTTAAAAACGTTACTACTTTTTAAAGTTTTGTGTGACGAAAATGCTCTTGGAGATCTAAACAGATACTTTCACATTTTGAAAAAAATCTTGAAAAGTATAAAGATATTAATTAATTGTATTAATAATATAAATGCTAAATTTCTGCAATGTTTATACAATAAACAAAGAAGAGAAGACAAAAATAAAATCGAGCCTAGGGATGGTAAAGATTTATAAATGAATAAAAAATCATAAAATTTTCTTCTCATAAATTTAATTTTGAACTTTGAAATCTAAAAATCAGTTTGAAACAACATAAGAAACTAATTGAAAACCTTTCATAGAATATTTTTAAAAAGGTGAGAAATATGTATTTTGTTAAGAAATTTCATCAAAAGATAATTTTAGATTGTTTTGATTTTACTTACTTTTAACAAGCGGGAATTCGAATGGAATAAATTATTTAATTTAAACTATCCTTAATATATTTCAAATGTTTTGAAAAAATTTAAGATATAATCAATAATCAGAAATTTAACATGTTTGGATAAAAAGACAAAATTTGGCTGGTTCCTAGAATCATGTTAAAGTATAATACTCCTTTCCCATTTGAAAAAAACCATTAAATATATAAATAACACTCAGATTTTATAAATGGGATTATTAAAGTTTTAAACACCATGAAAAAAATTAAAATTAAAAACGTTCATAAATTGACTTTTTATCCCAAATCAATAAATCTCTTACAATATTTCTTATCAAATCTTTTGTAGTAACTGTATCATAGTCAGAGTTTTTATAATCTAGAATCATTTTTGATAATGATTAATATATACTTATGATCGTTATAATTCTAACAGGTCGATTGGGAACTCGTACGAATGCACATTTTTATATAAATCTGAACAATGTCTTATGATGATTTTGGAAGTGGCATCACAGTTAAACATTTCAAAGACACCAAAGGCTACTTATTACAGATTTACACGTGTTACAATAACACGGGATTTAAAGTTTTGTTCTCGATAGATCTCAGCGTTGAATATATTTTAAAACTAATTTAAAGATCAAAGATAGAGTATTTATATAATTTGAAAATGTTTGATTATCAATAAAATAATTTTCCCTTCTTGGGTTATTTTTTAAATGTTCTAATAAATTAAAATGTGCAACATGTTGTCTAGGAGCTATAAAAACCAAACAGATAAACTCTATAATGTACGCTCCTAACTAAATTCATCGTAGTTGTTAATAAAAGACAATAAATAACTTAAAATTTACTTATGATACTTTATAGACAATTTATTACAAAATTTAAAACGTGTGTCAGCAAAATAATCAATAACAGACATCAAGTATGAACTAACGATTTTCGAAAAATTAGAGCATTCATGATTATGGAGAATAAAAAAATAAAATATTTTCAACCAAAATTAACAATATTTTATGCAAAATAAAATTTAATAACTTGTTAAACAACGCTGCTTTCAAAAATTTTAATTTTTAAAAAATTAATCTAGAATTTAAAAATATCTTAACTTAATACAATATAAACGAATGGAAAAATAATCTATTCATAACTTTGCATAAATTTATTCAGTATAACTGCTAAATTTAACAAAGTTTGAATGTTGTATTTTACGACATTTTTCTTCGAAATATCAGCTATTTGAGAAATTTTAATTCTCTTCAAAAATGTACACAGAATGAAAACAACAAAACTAAAATATACATAATTACTTATGTTTCTGATTTTGATTTAAAATTGAAATTTTCATTTTATTAGTCAATCTAAAACACAATTACGCAATGATATTATTTCAAAAATGAATTAAACACATCTTGCTTGCAGTTCGGATTATAAAAGTAATTTTTTCTGCGTACTCTAAAAAAATATTGATGTTGAGACAATTAATACAAAGATCCATCTTATTTCCATCAACCATTCATTTTTATAAAGATTGAAAAATTTGATTAAACTTGCCTCTAAAATGAAATTTACTTTTGAAAAATAAAAAAATATTGCTCTTCATCAAATTGACGAAGCTTTTTTTGAAGTTTAGATTTTTTTCTTTTAAATTTATAGATTACAAGTTAAATTAAAGTCAACACATAAAAGTAAAAAATAATGACAAAAAATCATTTTTATTTACAGAAAGAAGTATGAAATTATATTTTCTAAAGTAATTTGTTTTTATACAATAGTTGTCATATTAATAAGAACAGGAAGGTATAGAACTATGTTTCTAATGAATTATGCATAAATGAACCATCTTAAAAAATTTTAAAATTATTTTATCATTTAATAGTAATTTTTATACATTTAACATTTTAAGAACATCGTGTTACCCTCATATAAAAATAAATAACATAAATCATTTTGAAGCATCATTACTTAAAAATATTATATTATATTTCCTCTGAGACTTTGAGTTCATAATATTTTAAAAATTTTGCACATGACTAATATTTAAAGAGATATTCTTCTTTATAATAGTCATATGTTATCCTCATAACACGCTAAAATATAATATCAAAAAATCAGAATTGATGTTATTTATGGTTTCACATTACTGAATAAATTATTACAAATTATAAAAAATAATAATCATTTTTAATTGTTATTTTAAATCTCATAACAAAATGTAATTAAACTATATTAATTTTCGTAAGTCATACAAGCCTATAAAATGGAAATTATTTCCAGAAAAAGACGAATATCTGAAACGAATGTGTTAAATTTATTATTAATATTTCATAATTCATTTGGTTTTCGGTATTTGACAAAAATAAAACATAAAACCAACACCAAGAGTATCCAAAATGAAATAATTAATGATATTTTCTTCAATAAAGCTATTTTTCTTAAGGATTTTTGTGCTTGACTTTTTCCAATGGGTTATCGAATTCGAGTATTTTGTTACAAGTAATTCCATAAAAACCGTTGAAACATAGGCAACTTAAAGATTTCTATAATCAATAAACCCCATCACTTTTAAATATATACATATTCCATTAATGCATTTATCTTGACAGGTAAACTTACAAAATTCTCCATATGAACTATTTTTATCACAGATACAGGATCGAATTTTATTGACAACTTTGCATTCTTGTTAATGAAATAAAAATTACCATTCTTGTTTTTACACATCTGTGAGGTACATATAGGCCTTGAACAATCATGTCCTGCCCATCCAGATTCACATTCATAAGATGTATTTTTATGACCAATGAGACTCATATTAATTTGGGAAACATCAAATAATTTGTTAAATTTAAAATGAAAGGTTCCGGTTCTTAAATATTTTCCAATTCGGTTTAGTTCCTGACGACTTATATGAATTACCTGACAGGTTAAAGAAACATTAATAATTCTGTTTTCGTATTTATCTATAATTAAATTTTCACAGAACGGATTTTAAAAATTTTAAAGTAAATTATTTTTTTACCTGTTGTATTTTTTCGATTATTTATATACGTTCTATTGATTTCCTTATTCAGCAAATGTGCTCGTAATCCATAATAGTAGTATGCTTTGTAACTTAATAAATATAAAATAAATACAAAATCTCTAGATTGACAAATAATTTTAATTTTGTTGACATAAATTCAAAGTTACTCTGTGATTCATATAGATTTTCAAAGGTTTCATTGAATTTCCAATGTAATTCAAGACTTGGGGATTCATCATTGATTCTTCGATGAAATACTGCAAAAAACGGCTCATGCTGAAGTTCTATTTTGGACGAATCCACAAACGCTTCTTGATTTTTTAAGTTAATATGCAGCAGAAACGATGAAAAATTTATGTTTGATGAGACTGGTGTGGTGTATATAACTAAATTGCCGTATCCATGGTGTATTGCATAGAAAAAAAAGCAAAAATCCTTTGGGAGCATTCGCAGATGACTCAAAAGCATTTCCTTAAACCTGTATTTACAATTTGATGATTGTATTCGATATTTTTGTTGGAATAATTTCAGTATAACTGCTCGATAAGGCAAAAAATTTATATCCATGATGAAGGTTCAAAAATAAATATCAATTATACTTGAAATAACCACAAAACTCGATTATATTCCTTAATCCCGAGCAGTTTTCACATTTTCGGCGCCAAATTTCAATCACTTTGTAGAAAAAAATTACGTCAATAGAATTCTGATCCATTTGTGTTTGGTTTAAAATTTTATTGATCTAAGAAGTAAAATAAAAAGTAAAATAACCATTATCCATCTAATAATACAAAATCATACCTGCTTCGTTTTTACAGAAGTTGAATAATGAAATTCTCTATGTCCAGAATTTTTTGTTATTTCAAACAATTTGGAATATTTTCTGTCATAAACGTCTAGATAGGCCTGAATGGGATATTTTTCGAAGTTTTGTACTTCTGCCTTGTCTATTTTCTTATTGATTAAAAGTGTCCGATATGATCTTTTCACCTGGAAATCTGTAATTGATATATGAATTCCGATTCTCCTCTAATTTTAACAATCATCAATTCTATGAATGTAAAAATCAATCATTTCGAATAATTTTAAACTTAGACATTGAAAATTATTGTAAATATTTTAAGAATAGTAAATTTATTGTGATATAAAATTATCTGTTAAAATTAAATTATACCTGAGAAAAAGCAGAATCTAAATTAAGAAAAATATATTCCATCATGACAGCATATAAAACGAGATTGTATGGAAACATGGCTTGCTTTTATTTTATCTCTGCAAAATCTGGTAAATTACCATTAAAATAGATTAATACAGATTAAGTTGCAAATAAGAATTTAAAAGCTCTCGAACAATTGAAAACACCTTTGAGTAAAAAATAATACTTGGAAATGACAAAATATTTATTTTATTAGAATCACTGATTTTAAATTTTTTTAAAACAATATTGTTGTCGAAAATCGAAAACATTCAAAAAATATCATTCAATAACGTAAAATTTACACCGAAAATAAAAAAAATTAAAATGACTTTTAAAGATATAATAAGGGTAATATTGGAACTTATTTAATGGATTAATAACACAT